>JAJIBD010004086.1:0-143718 GCA_021461705.1 Cryptotis parvus
TAACTCCTGGGCCCCTGATGATATCAAAGGAGAGCTCAAAGATTTCCTGGAGAACAAAGAAAACAGAAAATGTATTAAACTCTGAGTAGCAGAAAATGCAGTATATAAAGGGACGTTCTCAATACACAGAGTCACATTAATGAGTAAGAGAAAAATCAACAAATGACTTTACTTAAAAGGAAGGGACCTAAAGGTGGAACAAATAACCAAAAGTCAGTAGAAAGAAGAGACTTAAAATTAAAAAAAAATAGTAAAGACAATAATACAAAAGATCAATGAAACCAAACCCTGGTTCTTTACAAGGATCATAAAATAGGACTCCTGCAGATATTACTGGGGTTAGAGCCATAGATTGTCTATCCCTACCTACAGCACATGCTCCCTGAGCTCCATCAGGCATACTCTTGCCACAAGTCCCAACCATTTCTGCAGCATAGGTGGTTTCTAGCCTCCTCACCCAGGCCGAGAATAGCCAGAAGTGCCTCCTCAGTCTGAACACTGCTTGGGATATTTTTGTGTCCCCCTAACCCCACAAAAATATAATAATAAAATTGAAGCTTTTCTAAGCTTACCAAGAGAGAAAATTTTGATAAAAAGAAAAAGTAATGAAACAGGAAAGTTCCAACTGATTTAAAAACTGATATAGAATTACCAGTGATATAGCAAAGCAACTGATACAGAAAAGCAAATGATCATAGGAGAATACTATAGGTAATATATTCAGAAAAGTTGTACAACCTGGAAGAGTTGAATTAATTTTTAGAATCACACAAACTTTCCAACACTGAACCATGAAGAAATAAAAAGCTTGAACAGACCATTTACTAGTACAAAAATCAAAACAGTAATCATAGTTCCTCACTAATAAAAGAGCCCAGGACCAGAGAGCTTAAGTAGTAAATTCTATGAAAGTTTCAAAAGAACTAATATCCACTCTGATCAAACTCTTTAAAAAATTGAAGGTGGGAGGGGTGATACAATCCCAAACGCATTCTGGAAGGTCACTATCACTAATTCTCACACCAGGAAATTACAGCACAATAAAAAGAAAGCCAGATTGATTTCTCTGATGAACATAGATGCAAAAATCTTCAACAAAATCTTGACAAATTGACTTCAACAGCATATCTGCAGTTTCTTTCATCATGACCAAGTGGGACTTATCTCAGGGAATCAGGGATGGTTTAACATATGTAAATCAATTCATGTAATAATATACTACATCAAGAAAAAGAAAGGTAAAAATTCTCCAAGCATATGAGTAGGTGATGGCAAGAAACTTTGACCAGATTCACTATCAGTTTATGATAAAAATGCTCAGTGAACTTCTGCTGGAGAGATAATATCCAGGTTAAAGCATTTGCCTTGCGTATGGCTGACTTCCAATTTGATGGTCTGTGGTATGACAGTTCCCTGGTGGTATTACATTCCCCTGAGCACTGCAAAGACTAATCTCTGAGTACAGCTGAGAGTGGAGGTAGGAGGAGCATGAAGTGGACCTAATAAAAACTGTATGACAAAGCTGAAGTTAATATATTGAATGGTGAAAAACTAAAAATGTTTCCCTTAAGACAGGAAGTAGACAGGGATGTTCATATCACCACTGCTATTCAGCATAGTTTGAAAATCAGTCTAATAGCCAGAGCAATTAGGCCAGAAAGATATAAAAGAAATTAAAACTTGACAAGAAGTATAACTATTGCCATTTCCATACATAGAAAAACTCAGACTCCACCAAAACCTGCTAGAAGCAATTAATGAGTTCAGTAAAATGAAAGGATACAAAATCAATGCACATTTTCTTACACGTAGCTGCCCAGTTTTCCCAGCACCACTTGTTGAAGAGGCTTTCCTTGCTCCACTTTGGACTCTTTGCACCTTTATCAAACATTATATGATCATGTGTTTGAGGATGGGTGTCAGGATACTCAACTCTATTCCATAGGTCCACAGGTCTGTTTTTATTCCAATACCATGCTGCTTTAATTACTACTGCTTTGTAGTACAGTTTGAAGTTGGGAAGGGTGATGCATCCCATCTTCTTTTTCCCAAGGATTGCGTTAGCTATCCTTGGGGGTTTATTATTTCATACAAATTTCAGGAGTTTTTGGTCAATTTCTTTGAACAATGTCATGTGCATTCTTATAGGGACCGCATTGATTCTATATAAAGCTCTAGAGATGATTACCACTTTGACAACCCTCCACAATATTGAAGCTAAAGGCATCTTCAAAGATGAAACATCACTAACAAAGCAACTGGAAGCAAAGATAAACATATGGGACTACTTGAAACTAAAAAGCTTCTGCTCCTCAAAAGAAATAGTGACCAAGATACAAAGATAGTCCACAGAGCAGGAAAGAATGCTCATCCAATACCAACTGATAAGGGGTTGATATCCAGGATACATCAGGCACTGGTAGAACTTTACAAGAAGAAAATAGCCAACCCCATCAAAAAATGGGGAGAAGAAATGAACAGAAACTTTGACAAGGAAGAAATTCAAATGGCCAAAGGGCATATGAAAAAATGCTCATCGTCAATCTTCATCAGAGAGATGCAAATCAAAACAACAATGAGATAACATCTCACACCACAGAGACTGGAATATATCCAAAAGAGCAAGAACAACTAGTACTGGCGTGGATGCAGGAAAAAGGGGACTCTCATCCATTGTTGGTAGGAATGTCGACTGGTGCAATCTTTTTTGGAAAACAATATAGACATTCCTACAAAGTCTAGAAATTGAACTCACATTTGACCCAGTCATACCACTCTTGGGAATGTACCCTGGGAAGGCAAAAACACACAGCGAAAACACAATCTGCACCTTATTTTCATAGCAGCACTATTCACAATAGCCGGAATCTGGAAATAATCAAAGTGCCCAAGAACTGATGACTGGATAAAGAAACTCTGGTGCATCTACAGAATGTAATACTATGCCACTGTTATGAAAAAAAATGAAGTTATGAAATTTGCCTATGAATGGACATGGAGAGGATCATGTTGAGTGAAATTTGCCAGAAGGAAAAAGACAGATATAGAATGACTGCATTTATTTGCATGACACACACATATATACATATACATATACATACATACATATGTATATATATACATACTATATATATATATATACCTAGTATGTTACCAATATCCAAGGTCAGGTGAAACATGGATCAGGAGGTCTTATCAAAGGTGAAAATTACACAAACCTGTGAGTGTCAGAGGTTAGTTAGGACAGAGAAGGGAACAGAGTGCTAATAATTGTCGAAAGTGCTAATACCAACCTAAAACTGAGCATTAAATACAGGCAGTAAGATACACATGATGACCTCTAAATGTATGTATTGCAATCCACAATGCATAAGAGAAGGAAGAGAGAGAGATAGAGAAAGAGAAAGAGATAATAAACAGGTCATAGAGGCAGGCTAGGGGAGGGGAGGGAATCAGGGACGTTGGTGGTGGGAAATGGGCACTGGTGGAGCAATGGACGCTGGAATACTGTAATACATAACCCAAGTATGAACATCTTCATGATTGTATATCTCATGGTGGTATAATAAAAATATTAAATAAAAATAATAAAAAAGGAATAAAAATAAACACATAACCTAAAAAACACCAAAACCAATGCACATAAATCTGTTGCATTTCTATGCAAAAACAATGAGTTGGAGAAAAGGGAAATTAAAAATCTGTTACTATTGCATCAAAAGAAAAAAAGGAGAAAAGACTGGGAGTAAAACTAGCAGACAGGTAAAAGATTTTAAGACATTATTGGAAGGAATAGAAGATGACACAAATACATGGAAGTCATCCCATGTTTATGGTTAGGAATAATAAGTTTTTGTTTTAGTTTTTGGTTTTTCTTTCCTTTTTCCTTTTTTCACCATATCTGGAGATGTTCAGGGCTTGCTTCTGGCTCTTTGCTCAGGGATCAGTCTGCTGGGGCTCAAAGAACCAAATGTGGTACAAGAGAGTGAACCTGGATTGGCTGTGTGCAAGGCAAGTGATGAGGGTATAGGCACATGGTGTTAGTCAATTCTTGTATACCGGCACTTAACACAATGCCTAACATATTTTAGGCTTGTAAAAACGGTGTATGTGTGTTGGAGGACATGTTTAGCTAATCTGGGAGTTTTGTTGTTTTGCTCACTCCCAGCTTAATCTTATTTAAGCCAATGTTCATTCTAATGAGATCTCTCTTCTATGTAAACACTTATAGAGGGTGTGGCAGTTACAGAAGTCACCTTGATTGAATAACTTCTGACTAATACATCTACTAAGACTTCTATGTTTTCTAGATTGGGCACAGCTCCTCTTTATACCCACTGCACCCAACGTGGGACAGTTAGAATTTACCAGGAGACTACCACCCTGGCTACGTTGAGACTAAAGGTAGACTATAGGAAGGATCATACTAGTTTGCTCTAAGCAGGCGAGTATGACCCTTTCAGTACATGAGAACAAGATACTCAGAATCACCCTGGTGCAGATAATAATAAGGACCTTGTGGGTACCATCTAGATTACATGAAGCTCATGAAGTTAACATGTATTACTTTATATCAGCCCCCTTCTCTCTCCAGTGTTTTACATAAGAGATAATCTCGGGATTAGTCTTTGGTGTAACCTTTGTTTATACCTATAATAGGGTGTGGCACTACACTCTGTTTAGGGTTCTTTGTTGGCATGACAACTTCCCGATTGGGTTACTTTGGTGTATATAAGGGGCTGACTTGAGGCCCCTTCACCTTTTGCCTTTTGGTTCCTCAGCCTTCAGCTTTTGGCTCCCTGCGGCTTTTGGCTTTTGGCTTTTGGCCTTCTTCTTTGTGGGATCTCTCCTTGTGAGCGCTCATTCCCTTGGAAGCTTTTTCTCCTTTACACGTGGTGGTCGCCATCTTGGCCTACACGTGGCTGGGGTTCTAGCCTGGAATCCTAAGCACTGGGCTTTTCCTTTTGCTGATTTGTATGCCTGAACCTGTGATAAGTAAAGCCTTTTAAAACTGCATCGGATTCCTGAGTTTTCATCCGTTCCTCGCCGGCGGAGGTAGAAGGGAACTTCGCTTCCGGGCATTGTCGGGGACCCGGCAGGGCGCCCGACATATGTGAACCAAATAAAAATACTACACTGAAAAAGTATCAAATTGCTGATCACTTTTGAGAATTTATTTCAGAATTCCTAACTTAGAATCTACAGATTTCTTAAGTTCTCTGGAGATTTCATGGGGTCCACCATAGGGATGCAAAAATAAAATCTTTATTTTCACTAATCTCTGGAGAGAAATGAATTTTTCCTTTTTTTTTTTGTGCAGTCAACTCCAAATCATTCTTTTCTTTTTTCTTTTTGGGTCACACCCGGCCTACTCCTGACTCTGCACTCTGGAATTACTCCTAGCAGTACTGAAGGTGACCATACAGGATTCCAGGGATTGAACCTGGGTCAAATGGTTGTGTGGAAGGCAAAAGCCCTACCTGTTGTACTATTCCTCCATTCCCAGCTCTTGAATGCTCGTCACCAATGGAAATCACAGGTATTTGAATATCATATTATGGATGTTATACCTATTTAAAAATACTGTTTCCATTCCACAATCATTTCAAAATTTAAGCAGTTGTTAGATCCTTTATAGCACTGCTTTTTGATGTCAATTAAATTATTATGTAACAAACTTGTTCTTTTTACGCACTTGGTATTTTAAATATATCTAACATTTTAGTTAAGCATGATTAGAAACTAAAAATGCTAGTGGACACAAAGGTTAATATGACCAATGTCACATTACTGGTAGGGCTAAGACTTGAACTTAGCTTGGCTTGACTTTATAATGCCTATGCTTGTCCTGCTGTGTAGCGCCACTGTCTCCATAATATTAGCAAATGTGTAGTAGATGTGTATATATTATTCCTCTACTATGTTGACTCATGAACCTCAATGTCTTCCAGAAGATTGAGAACTTATCACTCTGGGATTTTTCTTATAAGGGAGGAAGGAGACCAAGGGAAAAAATGAAGCTAAATAATAAAGAACATGAAACTGTCTATCTAAAAATAATTTAAAACAGCCGAGAGAAACATGTACAGCATAAAAGAGGAAACAAATATTTAAGGAAATAAAAGAAGTGACAATAAAGGTGTAATAGGAGAGTCAGAAGAGAGCTAGGCACATGCCATGAGATGAAATTATACCTACTATAGACAGTTTTTTTAAAAAAGCAAGCCGTGTTTTTACAAAGTAATTCTGAGATGAATATCCTGATTTATCCTTATAGACCACTTGTTGTGTACTGAAAAATAAAAGTAATATAGAAACAGAATAAAAAGTTATTAGTTTTGTTGTCTCTACTGGATGTTTTGATGTTTTTTAAGGATTCAGTGCAATTAGATCTCCTTGTTATACTGAGAGGTTCATTTAAATAAGTAACTTAGAGAGTATCTTAAACCACAAAATAAATGATGAGTACACTAGAATGTAGCTTTATTTGAGAGCAATATCTTTTTGAGGCAAGGACTAATCTTTCAGCTTTATAGTTTGAGCATCATTTGAGTTAACTATGTTGAACACAGCATGTAAGCAGGGCAGCAAAGAAGCAGAATAAGTTGAAGGAGGAACATTCTGGCAAGGACGAGAATGTTATATTTGAGATTTAGAGTCAGGTACCTGGAGTTTTAGATCCCCTTGTCTTATTTCATATTTTCAACATCAAATTCTGTACTCACATAATACAGATAGTACCTACTTCATAATACTTTTTTTTTTTTTTTTGGTGGGGGTTTGGGCTACCCTCATTGATGGTTGCTCAGGGCTTACTTCTGGTTCTATGCTCAGGGATCACTTTTGGCAGGGTTTGGGGCACTGTAGGGGGTGCCAGGAGTTGAATCTGGGTTGGCCACATGCAAGGCAAGTGCCCTACATGCTGCTCATAGTACTTTTGTGAGAATTATATTAAGTAATAGGGATGAAATACCTGGCAGTCTACTGCTGTGGGCATCACTGTTAATAATGTAAAAACTGCAGATTCTCCTTGAGAATCAGTTTGCTCTTAGTCTGATTTCACCCCATTGTTGGGTCTTAACTAGGCACTAGTTAGAATAGTTAGTGAATTTTATGCTCATAGCAGCTCTATTCACAATAGCCAGAATCTGGAAACAACCAGAGTGCCTGAGAACAGATGACTGGATACAGAAACTGTGGCACATCTACATAATGGAATACTATGCAGCTGTTAGGAAAAATGAAGTTATGAAATTTGTCTATAAATGGATGGACATGGAGAGGATCATGCTGAGTGAAATTAGCCAGAAGGAAAAGGACAGACATAGAATGATTGCATTTATTTGGGGATATAAAAAAAATCTATAGTATGATACCAATATCCTAAAGGTCAGACAAAACATGGATCAGGAGGTCTTGTCAATAGGTGGAATCAACCACAAATGTGTGGGAGTCATAGGTTAGGTAAAACAGAGAAGGGAACAGTGTTCTAATAATTGTTGGAAATGATAATACCAGCCTAGAACTGAGCATTGAGTATAGACAAAGGGATACACATGATAACCTCTAAATGTATGTATTGCAAACCACAATGTATAAGAGAAAGAAGAGAGAGAGAGAAAGAGAGAGAAAGAGAGAAAAGAGATAAAGAGCCTGCCAGAGAGGCAGACTGGAGGAAGGGAGGGAACTGGGGACGTTGGTGGTGGGAAATGGGCACTGGTAGAGGGATGGGTGCTGGAACACTGTACGACTGAAAACCAAACACGAACACCTTTGCCTTTGTAATGGTATAATAAAATATTAAAAAAAAGAATGGTTTGTAAAAATAGAGTAGCCTATGATGATAACTAAAACAAAATAGTCCATAGTAACATCCTTATCTTTGGTCCAAATCAATAACCTCACACCTTTGCTTCATCAATTTTAGTGTGCAGGAGATCGCCAAAGATCACCATTTAAAAAATCATTTTATTTATATTTGGGGGGTCTTTTGGGTGATACCTGGATAGCTCAGGGATTACTCCCAGCACTGCACTCAGGAGTTACTCCTGGCAATGCTCTGAGGACTATAAGGAATACCTAGAATTGAACTTGGGTCGGCTGTGCAAGGCAAATGCCTTGCCCACTGTACTATGATCCGACCCTCCTGCGGTCACCATTTATGAGAGAAAGACTGTGGGCTGAGGGGGCACTGCCAGGATGTAGGCTTCATCATTGGCTAGCCTCCTGGGAGTGCTGGAATTAGAAGGATCCTTCAAAATCACCCCAAGTTAGGCTGACATGGCCTGATCTTTTATAGTCCCACACCAACCTATAAGGACACTTAGTAAGGGGCAGTGTGGAGGGCGGAGAGAAACCTTAACAGTGTTCTCTGCAGCTAAGTCCCGAACTTCCTGCTTGGAAGAGGGTCTGGGCAGTCCACCAGTCACTGTAACCTATGAAGGGGAGCCCTTCCTCTGCTGGGGGCTCTCTTGCCTATCCACATACAGAGACTAGAGACTACCAACATCAGCATGTTTCTTCCAGCTCATTTACTAGTCCTTTTTAGAGCAGATAGGGAGTGAGTTGTACAGAAGAAATGCAATGCACCCCAAGGATAAAGGATCTGTGTTCTCAGCTGAGCAATAACCGTTTGTGAGTGAATTTATGAGGAAAACAGTACAGAAGGCAGAGCTCTGTCAAGAGAGGGAGAGGGAGGGACGGAGCAATAGCCCAGCGGGTAGGGTTACACGTGGCCAGCCCAGGCTGGCCTGGGTTCGATCCCTGGCATCCCATATGGTCCCCCCAGCACCGCAAGGAGTAATTCCTGAGTGCAGAGCCAGGAGATGCCCCTGAGCATCGCCAGGTGTGACCCCAAAAAAAGAAAAAAAAAGAGGGAGAGAGGGCTGATGCAAAAAGTTCGAGAGAGGGGCCGGAGCAATAGCACAGCGATTAAGGCATTTGCCTTTGTACGCGGCCGACCTGGGTTCGATTCCCTGGCATCCCAAATGGTCCCCGAGCGCTGTCAGGAGTAAATCCTGAGTGTAGAGCCAGGAGTAACCCCTGAGCATTGCCGGGTGTGACCCAAAAAGCAAAAAAAAAAAAAAAGTTCAGAGAGATCTGAAGACAATCTAGTGTCACAGGCCTGGCTACAGTCCATTATCCTTATAATAAGGGGAGTAAATAAATTCACTTTAGCTTAGGAAGTTGGAAGGATCCAACTTCCATTAGAAAAATTAAGTATCTAAACAACAGAATGCAAGAGAACAAAAAGAGAATGCTTCATCTTTTTATGAAGGGAAAGCTCTTAAAAAGGGAAGAAAAAGAAAGTGTTAAGGGCGCTAAATTGTCTTTCAGAAAGGAAACTCAGAAAATTGTCGGTCTCTTGAGATATTACTAAAACAATGTACCATTCTTTTCTTTTGGCTTAAATCAATGAAGGGGGTCAAGAATTGTCAATAACCCAAACATGAACTTTTTAATTGTATATCTTTTTATTTGTATATCTCACGGTGGTATAATAAAATACTTAAAAAAAAAAGAATTGTCAATAACCAAGCTTTTCCATGAAAGTCATCTCCTTATGTGAAAGGGAAGAGGAAAATAGAATGCTCCTCTGGGTATTACAGCTGAAGAGAGAGTGCTGTGACCCTGCAGACTGCTAAGTTTTAGTTCAGTAAAGCCTGAGCACTGTGTGAGGGAGAGGAAGGAAGCTTTCCTTCTATGTGGTGACATGGCGGTCACCACATCTGTCTGTCAAGCGTTTATTTGCACCTTCATTTCAAGGCTGAGGGATCAATAATATAGCAGAGGAAAGAAAAATAATTTCATTAACTGAATGAACTTTAAACCACATTACAAAACAAAGCATCACACAATATAGCTTATATGGAGTCCACAAAAATTGTTCATTTTAGGTTTGATGATTGTCTCTGGCCCACAAATCTACCTATTTACTCAGCTTCATATTTGTGCCTTGTCAGAAAAGTTCGAAGAAGGTTGAAGAGAAAAACAGTGAGCTTTTAAATCCTGCCAACTAAATAAAATGGCACCTGTCAAAACATCAATTTGTGGGAAATGACAGAAGAATCGCTACTGCACAGGGTCTGTCAGTGAACATCTATTATTTACTAGTGCTTTTCTCAAAAACTCCTGGACTTAGGTTTACATTGAGATTACGCTTATTTAGGATCGCTGAAGAGGTGAGGGATGGGTTAGAGGCATCTAATTTGAGTGTTCCTGCTCAAAAATATTCCAGCACTTAAAACAAACAAGGCCTAGTCACCCAGGCCAGAGAAGACAGAAAAGAGAGTAAAGTCCAGCTCTGTAGACAATGTGTGAGTGTGGATTTGCATCAAAAACGAAGACAGGTTATGCCCTTGGTCTCACTGTGAAGCATCAGAGTCCCAAAGCCAGTAGAGAATGAACCGTGGCCACATATGCCTGCAGGTTCAGATCAAACACATTGATCACTTGATCACTTGAATCCCGTTATTCATCGATTTGCTCGAGCGGGAGCCAGTAACATTTCCATTGGACCCTATCATGTGCCAATGTAGCCCAATGACATCTGGTTGATTCAAGAATATGAAGAGCCTCAAACCGTTCCTTCAGGGTCTTGACAAGGAAGTCTGACCATCTTGTAGGTGGGCAGTCATGTGATCTTTTGACATCCCGTGGGATCCAGTCGGTAACATCTCTAGTCACATTACATGTCCAGCCACATTATTGCAATTTTTTTTTTATGAAATCCACTTAAACTCCTCTAAAAAAGGGTTCCAGTTGGGCCTCTATTGAAGCTGGGGCTTCCAGCCAGAGATGTCACTTGCCAAACAGAAAGACACTAGAGTCTGTCCAGTGCTGTTGGTACAGGCCCACCTAATGCCAGATAGGCCACAGAGTAGAGCCAACTGAAAGAGAGAGGCAGAGTCAATACATCCAACTTCTCATGGAAGGACGTGGTGTTGCATCAGGGCCATGAATCCTGCAAATGTCACAGATGGAAATTTCCAGACTTGTAGCACAAGGTTAGAGTTATGTGCTTGTTTGGGGTTAACTTCACATTAGCCCTTTCTTTTCCTTTCCTTCCTTTCCTTCCTTCCTTCCTTCCTTCCTTCCTTCCTTCCTTCCTTCCTTCCTTCCTTCCTTCCTTCCTTCCTTCCTTCCTTCCTTCCTTCCTTCCTTCCTTCCTTCCTTCCTTCCTTCCTTCCTTCCTTCCTTCCTTCCTTCCTTCCTTCCTTCCTTCCTTCCTTCCTTCCTTCCTTCCTCCCTCCCTCCCTTCCTTCCTTCCCCCCTCCCTCCCTCTCTACCTCTCTTCCTCCCTCCCTCCTTCCCTCCCTCCCTCCCTCTCTCCCTAACTCTCTCTCTCCCTCCCCCCACTCCCTCCGTCCTCCCCTCCTTCCCTCCTCCCTCTTCCCCTCTTTCTCTCCTCCCTTCCTCCCCTCCTTCCCTCCTCCCTCTTCCCCTCCTTCCCTCTTCCCCTCCTTCCCTCCTCCCCTCCTTCTCTCCTCCCCTCTTCCCCTCCTTCCCTCTTCCCTCCTTCCCTCCTCCCTCCTTCTCTCTCCTCTCTTCCCCTCCTTCCTTCTCCTCCCCTCCTCCCTCCTTCCATCCTCCCTTCCTCCCCTCCTTCCATTCTCCCCTCCTCCCCTCCTTCCATCCTCCTCTCCTCCCCTCCTTCCATCCTCCTATCCTCCCCTCCTTCCCTCCTCCTCTCCTCCCCTCTTTCCTTCCTTCCCTCCTTCCTTCCATCCTTCCTTTTCCTTCCTCCCTCCCTTCCTTCCTTCCTTCCTTCCTTCCTTCCATCCCCCCTCCTTCCTTCCCCTCCCTCCCTCCCTCCCTCCCTCCCTCCCTCCTTCCTTCCCTCCCTCCTTTCCTCCCTCACTCCCTCCTCTCTACTTCCCTCTTTCCCACCTTCCCTCTTTCCCTCCCCTCCTTCCTCTCCCTCCTTCCCTCCTTCCTTCCTCCTTCCTTCCTTCCCTCTTTTCCCTCCTTCCTTTACTCCAAGCTTGCAAAGCAGTGCAGAGACACCATAAAGGAAGACCTCAAAGAGAGAAGAGCAGCAATACTGGCTGATGCAGTGGAATCTGAGAAAAGCATTCACAATGCCTGCCTGTCCTTCGCCAACTATAAGACCAAGATAACTGCTCTCCGATGTCCTGATGGATCTATCACATCTTCCAGAAAGGCAATGGAGAAGATTATCCATGACTTGTTCTCGGATCTCCTTGATAGCCACATCCACCTGCCCACATACCGAATTCCTCAGGATGGATATGTCGTTCCCAATGTTCTTCCTTCTGAAATCCGACATACCATTTCACTGATCAGATGCAAACAGCACCTGGCCCAGACAAAATCAGACCTGAACACCTGAGGAATCTGCCATCTGTACTCATCAATACTCATCTGTACTCATCAACACTGGCTGGGCTCTTCACATGCTACCTGTCTGAATGCAAGGTGCCCTCCCAATGAAAAACCAGCAGGATAGTTCTACTGTTCGAGAAGGGAGACATCCACAACATTGGCAACTATTGCCCATCTGCCTGCTGTCTGTCATCTACAAGCTGTTCATTCGAGTCATCCTGAACAGGATTGGCAAGCAAGCTGGCTTCCATAAAGGATTCAGCACAATTGACCATGTCCACATGGTAACCAAGCTCATTGACGTTTTTAGGGAGTTCAAGATGATGCTCTGTCTAACATTCATTGATTTAAAGAAGGCCTTTGATTCTGTTGAGACTGAAGCGGTCATTGAAACCCTAGCCAAACAGGGCATTCAAACTCAATACATCAGATCCTTCATGAGCTCTATTACGGATTCACCACAAGGATCTCACCATTCTACAAGAAAGTGATCATTGATGTCAAAAGAGGGGTTCGGCAGGGTAATACCATTTCACCTAAACTCTTCAGCGCCACCCTCGAGAACATCATGTGACAATTAGAATAGGAAGGAATGCAAATGAAGATAGAAGATTGGCAACTACACCACCTCCGATTCCCTGATGATATCGTTCTAATAACATCAAACATTAGCAAAGCGTCACAAATGCTGGTTGACTTCGACCGAGAATGTGGAAAGATAGGTCTACAGCTGAATCTCAACAAAACAATGTTCATGAAAAACAAGCTAGTTCCAGATGCTCCGTTCACTCTCAGTGGAATAAATGTTTCTGAATGCAGCAGGTACGTGTACCTAAGTCAAGAACTCAACATGATGAATGACCTAAAACCTGAGCTGCGCAGGAGGAAGAGAGCAGCATGAATCAACTTCAAGAGCATTGAAGAAATAACTAAATGGACAACCTTGCGTTCTGGGCACATTTCTTGGACTCCACCATTCTCCCTGCATTAACATACACATTAGAGACCTGGGCCTGCTATTCAGGTCTCCCAAAGAGGAATAGAAAGAGCTATGCTTGGAATATCAGGCCTTACATAAGTGAGAGAAGGAATCTGGAGTTCGACCTCCATCGATGATCGAGAGTCAGGGATGCTGTTGCATTTGCCAAAGGGTCGAAAATCAGATGAACTGGACAAGTGTTGTGATTTGGAGATGACTGCTGGACTACAGCCATTACTGACTGGATCCCATGGGATATCAAAAGATCATGTGGCCGCCCACCTTCAAGATGGTCAGACTTCATCAAGACTGAACGAACGGTTTGAGGCTCTTCATATTCCTGAAGCAACCGGATGCCATTGGGCTACACTGGCACATGATAGGGACAAATGGAAATGTTACTGGTGCCCACTTGAGCAAATCGAGGAATAACGGGATGTCAAGTGATCAAGTGATTTATCTATTTATTTATTGATATGAAGTATTTTTAATTTTTTATTTTATCTGTATTTAATTAATTAATTTTTTATTATACCACCATGAGATATACAATTACAAAGATGTTCATAATTGAGTCTCAGTCATACAGTGTTCCAGCACCCATCCCTCCATTAGTGCCCCATTCCCGACACCAAAGTCCCAACATTCCCTCCCACCCACCCCCCAGCCTGCCTCTAGAGCTGGTGTTTCCCCCCTCCCTTCTCTTACACTTTGTGGCTTGCCCTACAGACATTTAGGGCTTATCATGCAAGTCTCTTTGTTTATATTCAATGCTGTGTTCTAGTCTGGCATTACCATTTCCCACAATTAGTAGAACACTGGTATATATTTATAAGGTACATGATTTGCTTGCACTTATGGGTACATGGATTTTTCCAGATCTTAGTTATTGTGAACAGGACTGTATTAAACATGGGTGTAAGTATACCTTTATGGATTAATGCCATATATTGTGGGATAGTGCACAAAAGGAGAAAGAGAGATAGAGATAGAGATAGAGAGAGAGAGAGAGAGAGAGAGAGAGAGAGAGAAAAGAGAAAGAAGAAACATAACTGACATAGAGGCAGTTTGTGGGGGCGGGGAGATGGGAGGGAAATGGGCACACTGGTGTTGGGAAATGTGCACTGGTGGAGAGATGGGTGTTGGAACACCATGATTTATAATAGCATTAATATAAATGCTTTTGGCTTGCGATAAATGTAATTTTACTATAAACACTGCTGGAGAGACAACCCCTGTCCCTCAGTCCTTTTCCTTTGACCTCTACCCATCCTTCCCACTTCCACCTCCATGGGCAGCTTCAGTTATGTTAGAAGTTTCTTAGGGCTTTGCTCATTGTCTATTCCCTTGCTTTAGACTCCACACATGATGAGCTCATCTGTCCCTCTCCTCTGACTTGTTGGGCTCTGAGCTGCTAGCCTTAAGGTCCAGCATTTTCCCAACACAGGACCCTAAGGACAGGATCCAGAAATGGTCCCTTCGCATAAGGTTACACCCAAAACATCTGTGCTAATCCGAGCTAAGGTGATACAGAATGTGACTGGTCTTCTGATCTCTGATCACAGGGATATGTAAATCAATGATTGTTATCTTGCAAATGTTACTTTGCAAATGCTAAATCTGTGATTGTCATTTGTTCCTCTGTTACAATGGCCCAGGAGCTTGCAAATGCCCTGTGATGTGTGCTTGTACCCCCTCCACCCAAATACTGTATAAAAGGCTTAAACTGTGTCCAGTAAAGTGAGTGCTGCTATCCAGAGCTCCCCACTGTATGGGTGTCATTTTTCTTTTCTTTTTTTTCCTTTCTCAGCAGTAGCAGCGGCAAGGCAGAGTTTCTCCCAAGTCCATCCCTCTCCTTTTTCCGCAGGGATGAAATCCGGCAAGATCTAGGTCTTCCTCTTTTTGTGCCTGGGGGCTGCTGGCCAGGGCCCCCAACACTGACTCACTTTACTTGGAATGATGCCCTCTCTCTCCATCCAAGTTGCAGCCAACTGCAAGATTTTTTTTTTTCTCATAGCTGATTAATATTCCATTATGTATGAGGACCTCAGTTTCTTTGTTCGCTTGCACTTATGGGTACACGGATTTTTCCAGATCTTAGTTATTGTGAACAGGGCTGTATTAAACATGGGTGTAAGTATACCTTTATGGATTAATGCCATATATTGTGGGATAGTACACAAAAAGAGAGAGAGAGAGAGAGGGAGAGAGAGAGAGAGAGAAGAAACATAACTGACATAGAGGCAGTTTGTGGGGGTGGGGAGATGGGAGGGAAATGGGCACATTGGTGTTGGGAAATGTGCAGTGGTGGAGAGATGGATGTTGGAACACCATATGCCCCAGTCATGAACAGCTTTATAATGATCTATCACAATTGTTATGGAAATCTCCATATTATCCTTTGTGGTCCTATTAATAGTGAATGAGGGATCCATTTTCATTGCATCCCCAGCAGCATTGGTTGTTTTCTGGACTTTTTGTTATAGGTCATTCTGTTTGGTATGAGGTCATATTCACCTTGGTTAGCAATTCCTTTCTAACCAGTGACGATTATTTTTTCAGATTGTTGGCCATCTGCAACTTTTCTTTGAGAAAGTGGTATCCAGCTCTTCTCTCCATTAATCGATGGAGGTTTTTTGCTTTGTTGAGGTGAGTTCTGTGAGTGTTTTATCTGCCTTTGTCAAAAATATGGTGTATTTTCTCCCCATTAAGTAGGGTCCCTTTTGTTTTGATGCTGGTTTCTTTCTTAGTAACCAAGCTTTTACTTTTGTTATTTTTTATTTATTTGTTTGTTTTTGTTTTCATGCTCACTGTTGATGGAGTCATAGCGCCCTTTTAAATGAAGCGCCGTGGAATGATTTTGTCTGTTTTACATCATTGTGCATGAAGGGACTTTTAGCTATTTTCCTTTGAGAGACTTACTCATTAAACTAATCACACTTCACTGTTGAAGAGAATTTTTGGCTCATATCTTTGCATTTATTTGTTCAGTTTGATTTCCTTGGATCATTCTAAATACTCCTCCTCTCCATTCTGGGTGCAGGATTTAATAATGTAAAAATAATTGTAGAGCCGCCTGAATGATCACTGAAGGATATAAGGTAGACAAGTCTCTCTCTCTCCTCTCACACACACACACACACACACACACACAGACACACACACACAGACACACACACACTAGTTGACTGCCATATCCAAGCAGTGGTTTTTATCTATTTTGTCTGCCAGGACTGTCAACACTCTGCATCCTTTCAAGTGTGCAAATGCAGCAGACACTCTATCTCGTTTCAGGGAGGCTCCTGAGCTCTTGCATTACTGTCTCTTTGCTCCCCTGCTGTGCATGTTCCTCAGCAGGACAGGCAGCTTCTTTCCCACAGAAGGCACTGGCCGTGAGAGTCTGAGGAGAGGACAGGCAGCGACTTTACCACAGAAAACTCTGTTTTCAGAGACCAACTGCCTTTCAGACGGAAGACTCACTAACCATCTGCTGTTAGATTAGCACAGAGAACTTGGGCAGGGCTGAGACAGGCTGACGTTTCCCCAGTGCTAGGCTTCTGCTTCTAGAACTGTGATTCCAAGCTTCCGCTTTGGTGACCTGCAAAAGTGCCAGAGAGGTGCCCGTGAAACAGAGACAATGGAATGATTTCCAGGATACAGTGAGCAGAGGGTGACTACCTCTAAGAGAGCCACCTCCTTACTCAACCTTCTGGGCCCAGAGTGAGTTTCTTTGTTGCTAAACATTGTAGGAACTTTTCCTGTTGCACCTGACTGTAGCATAGCAGAGTTTACATCAAGGATAGCCTTTGAATACCACTAACTCTTCCGCCGTTAACAACGGTGGTATATTAGAAGTATTGATGGGACTCTACTAGGAAGCAACGAACCCTGCTGTTTGGTTACAGGGGAGAGGTGATCTCTCCATCTCTATGTAGCCTTCACAGCAGCTCTCTGGAACAATTCAGAGGACGCAGACAGAAAGGAAGGTTCTTCATTTTGTTCATTTTGTTCACAACAGTTAGCCATTGAACTGTGGGACTGGTTGGGTGCTCCCAGTGTCTAAAAGCTCATAGTTTTACAACATTGAGATCGCAGCTCATGCTGGTAAGAATAACACATACCAAAAAGTCTGGAAACAGAGTAGGTGGGGTTGTGGTGAGAAGCCTCATTCAGTTTTGGTGGGAATGTTGTCTGTTCAGTCTCTGGGAAAAGCAGTCTGGAGATGTCTCAAAAACATAGGAGCAGAACTCCCACATGACCCCACAATACCATTTCTTTGCATCTGTCCCCAGAATGCAAAAAAATATGAATTCAAGAGGATAAGTACTCACATGTTTTTTTGCTTCACTTAGTATAATAGGCAAGATATGGAAACAACCCAAGAGCCCAATTATGAATGAATGAACGGATCAAAAAATTGTGAGATATGTATATGTACATGTATATATATATTAATATATATGTATACATATACCAAATGGGATACTGTACAACTTGGAGAAAAGAACAAAATCACGAAATTTGCCACAACATAGATGAAACTAGAAGATATGCTGACTGAAGTCAGTCAGAAGAATGCGATGGATACAGAAATGATCTGTCATATGTGGGACTTAAATTCAACAAGGTAGCAACAAAGGGCCAAAGGCAATAGCATAGGAGAACTGATCCACACAATAGAGTTGTTGTGGGGAGGCTTGAAAAGGAGGTGTGCTGTGGTTCCCGGGAAAGGGAGGTGGGTATGCTGGTGAGGGGTGTGGTGTTGAAATTATGTGCATGAAAAATCATCATTTGCTTCGTACCCACCCAGGGACACCAGATGTTGGGGAGCTCGGCGGGGTCCCCAACAGTGCCGGGAAGCGAGTTCCCTTCTACCTCCGAGCCGGCGGGGAATGGATGAAAATTCAGGAATCCGATGCAGTTTTAAAAGGCTTTACTTATCACAGGTTCAGGCATACAAATCAGCAAAAGGAAAAGCCTGGTGCTTAGGATTTCAGGCTAGAACCCCAGCCACGTGTAGGCCAAGATGGCGGCCACCACGTGTAAAGGCCCTGTAAAAGGAGAAGACAAGACTTCCAAGAAGGGTGAGCGCTCACAAAGAGAGAGCCCACAAAGAAGCACGAGAGGGAAACAGGCTAGTTTATACCCTTGCAACTCAGACCTTCCTCCCACTGTTATGGAAAGCAGGGAGGATCAAATGCCCTTAGGTAATCCCTCCCTGCACCTCACCTAGGCCCTTTAGTATGCTAATGTTTTTGAGCCAAGATCTGCCTGGGAATGCCTTTATAGGGTAGAGAAGGGGGTTTCTGAGATGGCATGTCTCTGTACCAAAGACTAATACTAATGCCAGTTAAATATTTCTCCAAGCCTTCACAAGTCTCTTCTACTTCATTGTAGTTTTGTATTTTAGTTGCATTTGAGTATATCAGGGAGCCATGCTTGTTTGCTTGGAAGCAAACAGCATTTCTCTCTGGTCTAATTACTTAGGGGTCCTACGTGGCCAGGCTAATATGCTGGTAAGATCTAGCTAGTCCCACGATGATTGTGGTAGCTTGGGAGAATATACCAGCTAGTACAGCATACATGGTCAGATAAACTGCCACATTTAGACTACCCCCTTATCTACGAAGTGATTTGTAGGCGGCAATTCAGAGCAGATGCAGTGGCCCTTAGAGGAGTCCTGCAACAATCATTAACAGTATTGTGAAGCACAGTAACTCAAAGTAACTCAATCAATAAAAAAGGATAAAAATAACCCCTAAAAGCTCAGTTTTAATTTCCAGTGTTTGCAATCAATTCACTCTTGTGTTGGCATATGAATGTCAGGGTCCTGTTCAAACTCACATGCCTAATCGTCCCACAGTTCAACAAGGAGTCACCTGCAGTGTGATTGAGCATTGGCTGAGGTTGGCTGACAGGCTCAGGTGTGGGGTGTGGCCACATCCAGCACTGGTCCAGCCTGACTGCCACCTTTTCCAGCTGCAAGGACAACAATTAAGGCCTGTCTGGGAAAGGTGGTGGCAGACAGAGGACCTGCATCTAGCTCCTTTCTGTAGTCATGCAACATGTCACAAACTGGGGTCATAGAAGTGGATCGCCGAATCCTGCTAGTAAGCTTTTCCTTAAAAAGAGTCTGCTTTTCATTTGACAAGATCCAACACCTGTTCATGATAAAACCTCCATAAAATAGGAATTGAAGGAACCTTCCTCAATATAGTGAAAGCCATTTAACAAAAGCCCACAGTGAGTATCATTCTCAATGGGGAAAATTTTGAAAACCTTCCCCTAAGATTGGTAACAAGATAAGGTTGCCCACTCTCACCAGTTCTATTCAATATGGTACTGGAACTACTTACCATAGCAATCAGAGAAGAAAAGGACAGTAGGGGCATCCAGATAGGCAAAGAAGAAGTCAAGCTATCACTATTTGCACATGACATGATATTATACCTAGAAAACCCTAAAATCTCTACCAGAAAGCTCCTAGAAACAGTAAATGTCTATAGTAGTATGACAGGGTACAAAATCAATACCCCAAAGTCAATGGTTTTCCTATATTCAAATAATGAAAGAGAAGAAAAGGATATTAAGAAAATGATCCCATTCACAAATGTGTCACAGAAAATCAAACACCTAGGAATCAAAAACACACAGTGGAAACACCATCTACATGCCTATGTTCATAGCAGCACTACTGACAATAGCCAGAATCTGGAAACAAACAGATGACTGGATAAAGAAACGTTGGTAAATATCCACAATGGAATACTACACAGCTGTTAGGAAAAATGAAGTTATGAAATTTGCCTATAAGTGGATGGACATGGAGAGGATCATGCTAAGTGAAATTAGCCAGAGAGAAAAGGACAGATATAGAATAATTACCTTTATTTGTGGGGTTATAAAACAATAGCATTATGATAATATCAAAGGCCAGACAAAACATGGATTAGGAAGTCTTGTCAATAGGTGGAACCTACTGCAAATGCATGGGAGTCAGAGGTTAGGTAAGACAGAGAAAAAAAATTGTGTACTAATAATTATTGTAAATTATAATACCAGCCTAGAACTGAGCATTGAAAGTAGGCAAAAGGATATACACGATAACCTCTAAATGTGTGTATTGAAATCCAAAATGTGTAAGAGGAGAGAGAGAGAGAGAGAGAGAGAGAGAGAGAGAGAGAGGGGAGACACACAAGAGAGAGAGAGGGAGACAAGAGAGGGAGGGGGAGAGAGAGAGGAAAGATGGAGGGGGAGAGAGAGAAGAGGAAAAGTACCTGCCATAGACACAGACTGGGGAGGGGAGGGAATCAGGGGACTTTGGTGGTGGGAAATGGGAACTGGTGGAGGGATGGGTGCTGGAACACTGTATGACTGAAACCCGAATATGAACATCTTTGTAGTTGTATATCTCATGGTGGTATAATTAAAAAACAAAGAGTCTTCTTTTTTAAAAATTGAATCACCATGAGATATGCAGTTACAAACTTATTTATGACCGGATTTCAGTCATACAATGTTCCAATACCCAGGTCTTTACCAGTGCCCATTTCCCACTACTAAAGTCCCCTGTTTTCTCTCCAGTCAGCCGCCCCCAGCCTGCCTCTATGGTAGGATCTTTTCTTCTCTTTTTCTCTTTCTCTGTTTTCCTCTCTTTCTCTCTGTCTCTCTCTCTGTCTCTCTTCCTTTTTGAGTATTATGATTTGCAATATAGGTACTGAAAGTTTATCATGTATATCCCTTTACCTACTTTCATCATTCAGTTCTTGTTCATAGTGATCATTTCCAACTATTATTGTCATAGTTCATGTTTCTCTCTATCCTAATTGCACTCACTGATTACCCCCTCCCCCCCAGCCCACCACCAAATATGGCAGGCTTCCAACAGTGAATCAGTCCTCCTGGTCCTTGTTTCTTATACCTTGTCTTATGCTAATACCTTGTCCTTGGGTATTAGTCTCATACCATGTTTTTTTTTAATACCACAAATGAGTATAATCATTCTATAGCTGCCCCTCTCCTTCTGACTTATTTCACTCAGAATGATATTCTCCATGTCTATCCATTTATAAGCAAATTTCATGACTTCATGAGATAGATATGCAGAGGATTGTTGGGAAAAGTAAACAAGATTATAAACTAAAGAGCACTTTGTCAACTCTCAGTGTTAAGGAAAAAATTATAAGAGTCTGCACAAGACTTGGAAAAAGTCGCATTATATGCAACTGCCGTGCGTTCTTGGACACTATACCCATAAGCGTCATGTGTTGTGCTGCTTTGTTGTCTGTTTTAGTAGGTTGGGATTGTGTGATTAGCTGCCTCACTAGCAGGCAATCTGGGCTTTGTGGCTAGCCCGCAATACCTGCTGATACATAACAGGTGAATGAGGTTGAAGGTGGCGAGTTGTTATACTGCAACCTCAGAATTCCTGGGAGAGGCCACAGCATCATGGAGTTAAAGAGTTTATAAAACTGATCAAATTAGTACCTTTTGGTAGCCAACTAACTCCTACAAGAACCAGCAAGTCATAAAATTCTTCATAATATTCAATACAAAGTTTGTCCAAACAATGTCATTCAGTGAATTGCTTCTGATTTTGTTGCTTGCTTTAATGACAGACATGATGTAGGCTAACACATAATGACATATGTAGGCATTCACTCCAATTTTTGGCAACTAAATATTGATGAATGACACACTGTACAGCAAATACTTTCAAAGCTTAAAAACACTCAAGAAACATCTCCTAGCTCTCATTGTTGCTGGGGTAACATTAGTAGCAACTGATGTGATATTACTCAGAGGAATATTAAAAAAACATATTACACAAAATTCTGATTCTCCTTTTAGTATACTCTTTAACAGAAACAAATTTTTTGGGTCACATCTGATGATGTTCAGGGGTTACTCTTGGCTCTGCCCTTAGTAATTACTCCTGACTGTACTCAGGGTACTATATGGGATGCTGGATAGCAAACCTGAGTTGGCTGCATTCAAAGCAAATACCCTACCGGCTGTACTATTGCTCTGGCCCTTGTTAGCAAATTTTTAGCAAATAATTCATGGCATCCTTTTCTTTTTTATAAATCATATGTGCTGCCCCATGTGGAAGCAACCCATGGAGCTATCCTCCCGGTAAGGGGCTAGGCCAGCCCCTGGGCGAGTCAACATTGCTCTAAGGATTTGCTCTCATGGTGGGGAGGGCGGGGGAAGAGACCACGCTGGCCGGACTCAGAGTGGAGTTTTGGGCCCTGCCCTTTCCTCCGCCTCCATGCCAGTTGCCCCCGGAAGAGAGAGACCCACCATGCCAGACTCAGCTCATTTGCAACACGGAAGAGATCCAGACCCATCCACTTCAGACCCACAGCTGCGCTGCTTGGCCGGCCCCATGTGGAAGCAACCCATGGACCTGTCTTCCCAGTAAGGGGCTCAGCCAGCCCCTGGTTGAGTCCCACATTGCTCCAAGGATTTGCTCTCATGGGCGGGGGTGGGGTGGGGGAGAGAACATGCTGACTGGACTCGGAGTGGAGTTTTGGGCCCTGCCCTTTCCTCCACCTCCATGTCAGTTGCCCGGAAGAGAGACCCACCCAGGCCAGACCCACAGCTCCTTTGGCACAGGTGGCTGCGCAATATTCTTAGAGAATGCTGATTTTAGGATTTGGTCCTTCCCAAAATCTTTAACATTTATACATTGTATATAGTTCTCCAGAACAAACCACGCAGCATGCAGTCAGTCATTCTCGACATCCAGACTCCATAGTTTCTCAGAGCTCCATCCAAGAGAAAACCTGATCTTCCCCCAACGCCCCCTTTTTTTTTTTTTTGGGTCACACCGGTAATGCTCAGGGGTTTCTCCTGGCTCTGCACTCAGGAATTACTCCCGGTGGTGCTTGGGGAACATCTGGGGTGCCGGAGATTGAACCTGGACCAGTTTGGGCCGGCAGTGTGCAAGGCAAATGCCCTATCCGCTGGCCTATCGCTCCGGCCCTGATCTTCCCCCTTTAAGTTTCATCAGTAAAAGCTCTAGGTGATAGCCTTCTACTGAGACTATACCATCTACATGGCAAAGCCTGGCAAGCTACCTGTGTTTTATTTTCTTGTTATGCCAAAAACTAGTAACAATTATGGACCTCAGTTCCATGACCTGAAGAATGGTTTTGGGCTCCTCCTGTCCCTGGAGCAAGCAGATGCCCTTGGGTTACACTTGCCTATGACAGGACTAATGGAGATGTTACTAGTGCCCACTCGAGCAAATCTATGAACAATGGGAAGACAGTGACAGTGATAAATCATATGTATGCTAAAAATTAGGCTTATATTCATTTGTGGGATGGTACGAGATTAATATCCAAAGTCAGGGGAAAAAAGGACCAGTAGTACTAGTCAGTGGTTTTAACCTTGTCACAAGGGTATGGAGGTGGTGGAGGATGGTCAGGATAGAGAAGGGACCAGTATGACAATCACTTGTATCACATATATCACTTGTCTTCCCGTTGTTCATCAATTTTCTCGAGGGGGCACCAGTATCATCTCCATATGTCCTGACTCATGCTAGTGTAGCCCAAGGGCATCTGCTCACTCAGGAATATGAAGAGTCTCAGACCATTCCTTCAGGTCATGGGAATGAGGTCTATAATTGTTACTGGTTTTTAGCATATCAAATACAACACGGGCAGCTTGTCAGGCTCTGCTGTGTTGGTGGTATACTCTCAGTAGTAGGCTCTTATCTCATGCATTTACTGATGAACCGCAATGGGGAGAGATTGGCTTTTCTCTTGGGTGGAGCTCTTATGAGCTGTGGAGTCTGGATGTTGAAAATGGCGACCCTCCTGGTGTGGGGGTTCCTCTGGCTTCTTGCTAGGCTCTATTGGGATGGCAGGCCAGGGCTGGAACTCACCTGGGTCTGCTCATCCTGTTATTCCTCCCAACCCTCCCAGGGAGAGATGGTAGCAGTTCTGTCCCGTGTGTCTGAGTCTCTGGATCAGGCATACCTGGGTTTGAAATAGCTTCACTGTAGGGTGGGACTCTGATGAGCAGGGCATGAGATTGTCTTTTCTCTTGGGTGGAGCTCTGATGAGCTGTGGAGTCCGGATGTTAAAAATGGTGGCCTTCATGGTGTGGGGGTTCCTATGGCTTCTTGAGAGGTTCTATTAGGATGGCGACTCAGACACATGGGGGCAGAGCTGCTATTGGCTCTCCCTGTGCTCAGCTGATCATGAGGTGCTCGGGAGAGAAGGCAGGTTCTAGCCCTGGCCAGTATGACAATAATTGTTGGAAATGGACAAAAAGGGAGAGGGAGAGGAGAGAGATAGAAACAGAGACAGACAGAGATAGCCTACTAAAGAAGTAGGCAGGGCAGAGGGGAACTGGGGACACTGGAGGTGTGGAATGTGCACTGTTTAATGAAAGGTGTTGGAATGCTATATAACTGAAATCTAATCATGAACAACCTTGTAATTCTGTATCTCACGATGATTCAACAAAAAATTTAGTAAAAATATTCTTGTAGTCTTGTCGGTATCATAATTTCATTTACTAAAATTTTTTTGTCAATAAAGCAAATTGGTAATGTCTACACAGGTGGCTGAATAAAACCACAGTTCAAATATCCAATACTATAGTGGCTATATTTTCTTAGGTTCTACATTTTCTACATATTTCTACATTTACTTATGTATTTATTATGATACAGGTATAAAATTATCATGAACTATAACAAATTGATATAAAATGATATAATGATTCCATAATAATAGCAAATCAATAATATCCAATACTATAGTGGCTATATTTTCTTAGGTTCTACATTTTCTACATATTTCTACATTTACTTATGTATTTATTATGATACAGGTATAAAATTATCATGAACTATAACAAATTGATATAAAATGAAATAATGATTCCATAATAATAGCAAATCAATAAAAATAAGAAAAAGCCTATTTTCTTTCACCAGAATCAATATTTTTTCAACAGATGTGCTGTTCCAATAGTGTTAATAGACTGGATATACGTTCGGTGGCATGGTATGCATGATTTGTGTGCTGGAACCTAGAGTTTCATTCTAACACTTCATGGTCCCTTGAGCATAGTCCAATGTGACACTTCTCTGGCCCTCTAAAAAAGTATTGTAGTCACAAAATCAGATACACAGTATAAGAAAGCAAAAGATAAACTAAAGTACTTTCTTACTTTGTACTAATGAAAGTGTTTTGTTCTTTGTTCAATACTTTATAAATATGTATTCAACAATAAATTGTCAAATATCAAATAAGTTATAAAAATCAAAAGTATACCAATACACAATTAAAATTAGTTAATAGTTTTGATTAATCTTTTCTTATTTAAATATTATTTCTTCTTTACACACACCTTATTTACCAATTAACAAAAATTTGATAGATATAAATAAATGTTAACAGCTTTTTACTATTTCATCCTCCTGTTTTTTATTAATACTGTAATGAAATTATGGAAAATATATTGACTGTACACTTTTATTATTATTATGCCAACACAACCCTGGTATGATTTTATTATTAGTAAGTGCTAGAAGACAGAAAACATAAAAATATTCATGTCTGGAGTGTTATTTTATTGCAATAATAATACCATTTGCTTTTCATGTGATTCACAGTCTATAAAAATTGGAGGTACCAAATATGGACTAAAAAATAAAATAGTGCATTTGCACTTACTGTTAGCTGCTGTCAGAAAACTCACAATCTAAATTATATTCCATAATGCTGCCTATTTATAGTATCATGCTGTAAACAAGTAATTATATGCACATACTCCTGCCAGTGTATGCTGGACTTCCTAACAATGCCTGCCAACCCTTGTTTGTTAAAATCTGTTGGTGGACTTCATCACTGATTAGTTGTAACTTGCCTTTTTGTGTTTATTTGGAAAAGAATCACTACAACTTCACTTTCATATTACACAACAGATGAACCAAGTATCAGTGTTTAAAAAAATTCTGTATTTTTCACTCTACATGGATGGAGTTGGAGGGTACCATGCTGAGTGAAATGAGCCTGAAGGGAAAGAAATATATAGAATAATGTCTATAATATGCATAATATAAAATGCACAAGGAGGGGCTGGAAAGATAATACAGTATGTCAGGTGCTTTCCTTGCATGCCGCTAATCTGCGTTTGATCCCAGTATCCCTTATGGTCCCCCAAGCACTGTAAGGAGTAATTTCTGAGTGCAAAGCCAGGAGTAACCCCAGAGCATTGCCAGGTATGGCCCTAATTATTTTTTTTAAATGCACAAGGAATAACAAATGGCAAAGGCAGCAAATGATGAGAATTGGTCTACATAACTGAGCCTGCCACAATAGGGAGGTGGTGGTGGGGTGGGATGAGGGAACTGGGGGAGGGACCCTGAGACAGTGGGGGAGGGAAGCAGACTCTCTGGTGAAGGATGTGGTATAAGAACTTTGTATGCAAGAAACTCAATCATGTAGCTAAAGCAATCCTTGGGAAGAAGATGGGAGGCATCACCTTTCCCAACCTCAAATTGTACTACAAAGCAGCAGTAATTAAAACAGCGTGGTACTGGAATAAAAATAGACCTGTGGACCTATGGAATAGAGTTGAGTATCCTGACACCCACCCTCAAAGACATGATCAGTTAATCTTTGATAAAGGTGAAAAGAGTCCAAACTGGAGTAAGGAAAGCCTCTTCAACAAGTGGTGCTGGGAAAACTGGACAGCTACATGTAAAAAATGAATTTGGACCTGTGTCTAACACCTTACACAAAAATCAGATCAAAATGGATTAAAGATCTCAATATCAGACCTCATTCCATAAAGTACTTTGAAGAAAATATAGGAAAAACCCTCCATGACATTGAAGCTAAAGACATCTTCAAAGGTGAAACACCATTAACGAAGCAACTAGAAGAAAAGATAAACATATGGGACTACATGAAACTGAAGAGCTTCTGCACCTCGAAAGAAACAGTGACCAAGATAGAAAGACAGTCCACAGAATGGGAAAGAATATTCACCCAATACCCATCTGATAAGGGGTTAATATCCAGGATATATCAGGCACTGGTACAGCTATATAAGAAAAAAACAGCCAACCCCATTAGAAAATGGGGAGAAGAGATGAACAGAAACTTTGACAAGGAAGAAATTCGAATGGCCAAAAGGCATATGAAAAAATGCTCATCATCACTAATCATGAGAGAGATGCAAATCAAAACACCAATGAGATATCACCTCACACCACAGAGAATGACCCATATCCAAAAGGGTAAAAGCAACAAATGCTGGCGTGGATGCGGGGGAAAGGGGACTCTCACACATTGTTGGTGGGAATATCGACTTGTACAACCTTTCTGGAAAACAATATGGACATTCCTCCAAAGACTAGAAATTGAGCTCCCCTTTGACCCAGCCATACCACTCCTGGGAATATACCCTGGGAAGCCAAAAACACACAGCGGAAACACAATCCGACTTTTATTTTCATAGCAGCACTATTCACAATAGCCAGAACCTGGAAACAACCAGTATGCCTGAGAACTGATGACTGGATAAAGAAACTGTGGTACATCTACACAATGGAATACTATGCAGCTGTCAGGAAAAATGAAGTTATGAAATTTGTCTATAAATGGATGGACATGGAAAGAATCATGTTGAGTGAAATTAGTCAGAAGGAAAGAGAGAGACATAGAATGACTGCATTTATTTGCACGACATAAATATACCAGGTGATCTTACCAAAAGTGGAAATTACCACAAGTGTGTGGGAGTCAGAGGTTAGGTAAGATAGAGAAGGGAACATGTGTGAATAAATGTCAAAAGGGCTGATACCAACATAGAACTGAGCATTAAATACAAACAAAAAATGCAAATGATGGCCTCTAAGTGTATGTAGTGCAACCCACAATGTGTAGGAGAAGGAAGATAGAGAGAGGGAGAGAGAGGAGATAAAGAACCTGCCATTTAGGCAGGACGTGGGAGGGGAGGGAATTGGGAACATGGGTGGTGGGAGATGGGCACTGGTGGAGGGCGGGGTGCTGGAACACTGTGTGACCGAAACCTCCAAATGCGAACAACGTTGTAATTGTATATCTCATGGTGGTATAATAAAATGTTAAAAAAAAAAGAAACTCAATCATGAACAGTATAGTAAATCATGGTGACTCACGATCACGATCACGATCTTCCCGTTAATCATCTATTTGCTAGAGCGGGCACCAGTAATATCTCAATATGTCCTGTCACATGCTGTAGAGCCAAGGGCATCGGCTTGGTACAGGAACACAAAGAGCCTCAAACCATTATATTAGGTCATGAAAATGATCTAATATAATTGTTACTGGCATTTGGCATATCAAATACAACACGAGCAGCTTGCTAGGCTTGCCGTCCGGGAGGCATACTCTATAAACACCTCCAAATAAAGCCTTTATTGATGAACTGTGCGGCCGCGGCGCGCGAGCCAGGCTGTGATGGGCTGGTCGGCTGGGTAGAGTTCTGATGAGAGGGAAGTCCAATGTGGAAAATGGCGGCGCCCATGGAGTGGGTGGGGGGTCGTCTGGCTTGTTGTGAGGTTCTGCCGGGGTGGTGGGCCAAGGCTGGAACCCACCATGGATGACTAATCATGGTGACTAATTTTTTTAATTTTAGTATTTAACATGTCTTCCTTTGAGAATAGAGGTACTTTAATTATAAATTAACAATATTCCAATATGTTCAAAATTAACTACACCCATTTTCAATAATTTCTTAAATAATGATTGGATACCTGATCATTTTTTTTTTTTTTTTTTGCTTTTTGGGTCACACCGGCGACACTCAGGGGCTACTCCTGGCTCTGCACTCAGGAATTACTCCTGGCGGTGCTCGGGAGACCATATGGGATACCAGGGATCGAACCCGGGCTGGCACGGGCTGGCCACGTGCAAGGCAAACGCCCTACCCGCTGGGCTATCGCTCCGCCCCTGATCATTCTGATGTGTAATAAATTCTATCTTCTAAATTATAATAATGTCTGGCATTACTTATAATCTTTTAATCAGTATCAGCCAATAAAAATGATCATAGTTTTAGTACATGGATATCATTTTGAAGACCTTAGTGTTCAGAAGTGAGTCAATTTGTTTAATTTATAAGAATATGAAAACCATACTAGAAATAACATTTTATGATTTGCCTCTCATCAATATTCAATACTCTAAATTTTCTTTTTTAAGCTTCTCCTTTCTTTGTTGTCATTTTTAATTTCTTTATAGTATTTTACCTATTTCAATGTCCACATCTTTTATTTTTTTTAATGAATTCATCAATTAAAGCCAAAATGAACCTAGAAATCTTTAAGATTTAAAACACATTTTAAAGCCATTTCCCCCTCCATTTTGTTGAGCCTGCTGGCCCCACCCAGGAGCTGCCCTGGGGCGACCAGCCATAGCATGTGGGCCTCTGTCGCGCCCTGGAACTCCGCTTCCCCCCCCCCCCCACCCCCTGCTAAGCTGACCATGGGGCTCTTGGGAGGGCAGATGGGTTTTGGGAGTGGGCCCATCACCTCCGGGGGTCCCGGAAGCAGCTGGTTGAGACTCGCCCACCATACTAGCCACCACCTTTGCTGTCCGGACGCTGGAACCCTGCCTCACGACCAGATTAACAGAGCAAAACCAGTTTGAGCCCAGGTCGCGTGGCCGCTATGCGGCGGTGGTCCATCAAAATAGTGGAAACAGTAATGTCCTTTAATCCACTGCATTCCACGATGTGCAGGAAATTTTGGAGGGAGGGAAAGATAGGGAGGAGAGAGAAGACATGCAGAACCCACCAAGTAGTTGAGGTGTGGGAGGGGGAGGGAGGTGGAGACATTGGTGATTGGAGATGGGTTTGGGTGGAGGGTTGGGTGTTGGAATGCTGTGGAACCAGAACTCTGCATGAGCATCTTGCAATTGTATGTCTAAAATGATGTAATAAAATTTGGGGGGAAAAAAATAAAACACATTTTAATTATTATATGTCATGACATAAAAAGCTCCAAGTTTTATTTCTTATAAGAATTATGTTTACATATCTAATGATTAAATTTGATTACTATAAATATTAATGCCAATAAAGATATATTAAAATTGAAAAAAAATTCTTTTTTTCTTCGTTTTCACCTAATTTTACTAAATGTCCTTCAAGTGTGCACCTGCAAACAAACTCACTGGATTGTTTTAGAACACCCCCTAAGCAATAGTATCACCCACTTTGGGAAGTGCTAGGCTAGCAGAACATGGTTAAATTAATTTTGTTATCTTCTTACCTGAAAATATCCTTCTGACTCCCTTCCCAGGACATAGGGACCCAAGATGTAATACACCGAAATGTACTCGCTGTTCATATTATTATTATTATTATTATTATTATTGTGCTTATCGACTTTTATTTCCTTTGTAATTATTTTTTCATTTTATTATAACACAGTGAGATATACAATTACAAAGATGTTTATGTTTGGGTTTCGATCATATAGTGTTCCAGCACCCTTTCCTCCACCAGTGTCTATTTCCCACCACCAATGTCCCCACTTCCCTCCCTCCTCCCCTAGCCTTCCTCTATGTTAGGTTCTTTAACTCTTCTCTCTCTCTCTCTCTCTCTCTCTCTTTTTCTCTCTCTTTCTTTCTCTTTTCCTTCTCTTACACATTGTGGATTGCATTACATACATTTAGAGGTTATCATGTGTATCTTTTGCCTATATTCAATGCTAGTTCTAGGCTGGTATTATTATTTTTGATGATTATTAGCACACTGAGACTTGCAGACATGGGGCAGAGCTGCTACTGGCTCTCCCTGTGACCAGCCGCTCATGAGGCACCCGGGAGGGATGGTGGGTTCTAGCCCTGGCCCACCATCCCAGCAGAGCCTCTCAACAAGCCAGAAGACCCCCACTCCATGAGGGCCTCCATTTTCCACATCCGGACTCTCTCTCGTCAGACCTCCACCCAGCAGACCAGCCTATCAGCGCCCGGCTCATCGAAGTTTCACCCTGCAGCAGTCTTTCTTAAATCCGGCTCAGGTATGCAGGTCCAGAGACTTTGCAGACATGGGGCAGAGCTGCTACTGGCTCTCCCTGTGACCAGCCGCTCATGAGGCGCCCCGGGAGGGATGGTGGGTTCTAGCCCTGGCCCACCATCCCAGCAGAGCCTCGCAACAAGCCAGAAGACCCCCACTCCATGAGGGCCTCCATTTTCCACATCTGGACTTCTCTCTCGTCAGACCTCCACCCAGCAGACCAGCCTATCAGAGCCCGGCTCACGCGCAGCGCTTGCGGCCTGCGCGGTTCATCAATAAATGCTGGACTTAGAGGTGCCTACAAGAGTATGCTACCTGCACGGCAGAGCCTGGCAAGCTACCCGTGTTGTATTTGATATATGCCAAATACCAGTAACAATTATAGACCTCATTCTGGAATGGATTGGGGCTCTTTATGTTCCTGGAGCAAGCAGATGCCTTGGGCTCTACTAGCATGAGACAGGACATATGGAGATGTTACTGGGGCCCGCTCGAGCAAAGCGATGATGAACGGGAAGACAGTGATACAGTGAAGACAGTGATTAGCACACTGTTCCCTTCTCTGTCTTACCTAACCTCTGACTCCCACACATTTGTGGTGGATTCTACCTATTGACAAGATCTCCTGATCCATGTTTTGCCTGACCTTGGATATTGGTATCATTATATATGTGTAAAATATAATATTTTTGTAGGGCTTCAAGATAATATAAAAGAAGCTCAGTTAATTATGGATTTGAGAAAAATGAAATTAAACTTTTGCTCTATGTACTAAATCTAGAAGATAAATAACGCTAAAATTTTTGCTGTAAAACTGAAATTAAAATTGAATTCTGTTATAATGATTGACCCTATATTTAAATTCTGGCTTTTGGAGGTCCCTCCTATCCATGGAATGTGTGTTCTGCCCAAAATTCTTAAAGTGTAGCACAGTGTTTTGAGACTTTCTGGATGCTACATGACTGACATTATTTAGGCCATAATCTCAACTCTGTGATTCTGGCAGAGAGGTGTGAAGATGTATTGGCTTGTGGTTGACCAAGACAAGCTCTATAAGTGAATTTCCCGCTTATTGAAATATCTCTCACACTCAGGACTGGGTTTTCTGGTGTTTTTTTTTTTGGCTATTGTATTTGTGACCATTTTGAGAACAAATGGTGCCCTATTAATATTATTTAATTTAAGGTTGAGCCCCTTATTTTCCTAAGAAAGGTAACTATCTGAGTCTAGGGAGTTGAAAAGAGAAGAGTCTCAGCATTTTAGGATTTTTAAAAAATTGATTAATATAACTAAGATATTAAAAATGTCATTAAAAGTGGTGTAATAATACTGACCATTTTAAACATACACAAATTTTCATTTTTGCAGATTATCTTCAAGATTTTTCCAGATGTGGATGGTCAGTGTTTAAAAAAAGGTATTTATCATCACTTATTATCAGGGGAAGGGTGTCAGCATATCACTTTACTCCTTTGGTTTTGATTCACACGGAATAGTGAGCATACTCATTATTGAGGAACATACTCAGAGGTAGAGGGATGGAAGATAAAGTTTATCAGAGTGTGTGCTTAGGACAGTTACAAAGTGGAAGGAAGGAAGAGGTCAGAAAGGGATCTACTGCAGTTTTCACTGTCGCGTACTCTCTGACCTAAGACCTGGAGTCCTGGCTAGGAAAAAAAAATGTGCTCTGATCCAATCAGAACAAAGAAAACCAGGGGCAATTTCTCCCAGAAAGGATATTTTTATTATTATTCCCTCCAAACTAGACTCGGCCAGTCTGTTTTTAACTTCACTAACCATATAGAGTCCTTCTAAATTTGGGGGAGGGGAAGAATGCACGCAGTAGGACTACAGCAAGTTTTGATAGTATAAAAGAAAGATGTGCTTCTGTTTTCTGTTTGTTTTGGGGGCCACATCCAGTTTTGGTCTGAGCTTACTCCATCCAGACTTTGTGTCAGGGAAACATAGAGGGTACCAGGGATTGAACCCGGGTGTGTTGTATTCAAGACAATTGCCCTACCCACTGTACTATCTCTCCAGCTCTGGGTTTGTGATTTCTTATTGAAGAATTATTCCCTAGCAAAAAGTGTTCAGTAAAAAATTATTATTATTCATGATGGTTAAGAACATGATGATGACATTCATATTGGTATATTTACTTTTGTTTATTTTCAGAGTACTTTATTTTTTTTGCTTTTCTTTTTTTTTTTTTTTAAATTTTTTATTTTTACAATTACAAAGATATACAATTAAAAGTTAATATTTGGGTTTTGGTCATACAGTATTCCAGCACCCATCCTTCCACCAGTGCCCATCTCCCACCACCAACGTCCCGGTTCCCTCCCCTCCCCCAGACCTCCTCCATGGCAGGTTCTTTATTTCTTTCCCTTTCTCTGTCTTTCTCTTTTCCTTCCATTCCAGATTATGGATTACAGAACATACATTAAAGGGTTGTCATGTATATCTTTTTGCCTCTATTTAATGCTCAGTTCTAGGTTGGCATTAGTACCCTCGACAATTGTTAGCATACTGTTCCATTTTCTGTCTTACCTAGCCTCTGACTCCCACACGTTTGTGATAATTTCCACCTTTGACAAGACATCCTGATATGTGTTTCACTTGACCTTGGATATTGGTATCATAATCACTTGATCACTTGAATCCAATTATTCATTGATTTGCTCGAGCGGCAAATAACATTTCCATTGGACCCTATCACATGCCAATGTAGCCCAATGGCATCTGGTTGATTCAGAAATATGAAGAGCCTCAAACTGTTCCTTCAGGGTCGTAACAAGGAAGTCTGACCATCTTGTAGGTGGGCGGCCACGTGATCTTTTGACATCCCTTGGGATCCAGTCGGTAATGGCTCTAGTCCAGCGGTTGTCTCCAAATCGCATGACATGTCCACCCCATCTGATTTTTGATACCTTGGCAAACGGGAATAGCGATGGAGGTCGGAACTCCGGATTCCTTCTCTCACTTGAATGAGGCGTGATATTCCAAGCATAGCTCTTTCGATTCCGCTCTGGGAGAACCGAATAGCATTCTCATCCTGCTTTCGTAGGGCCCAGGTCTCTGAGGTGTATGTTAATGCAGGGAGAACGGTAGAGTCAAAGAGATGTGCCCGGAGTACAAGGTTCTTTGTCCTTTTAGCTATTTCTTCGATGCCTTTGAAGGCATTCCATGCCGCTCTCTTACTCCTGCGTAGCTCAGGTTTTAGGTCGTTCATCATGTTGATGTCTCGACCCTCAGATACACGTAACTGCTGCATTCAGAGATGTTTGTTCCATCGAGAGTGAATGGGGCCTCAGGAACTAGTTCATTTTTCATGAACATAGTTTTTTTTGAGATTCAGCTGTAGACCTATCTTTCCACATTCTCAGTCAAAGTCAACCAGCATTTGTGCCGCTTGGCTGATGTTTGGTGTTATTAGAGCGATGTCATCAGCGAAGTGGAGGTGGTGTAGTTGCTGACCTTCTATCTTCACTCCCAAGATAGAAGATTGTCGATTGTCTTCAGAAACTCTTGAGCTCATTCACCAATGTGGCAAGGCGCGAGCCTCAGGAGACCAAATGATAATGTCCAAGCTTGCTAAACAGTGCAGAGAAGCAATAAAAGAAGACCTCAAAGACAGAAGAGCAGAAATACTGGAAGATGCAGCAGAAGCCGGGAAAAGCATTCGCACCGCCAACCTGTCCTTCACTAACTATAAGACCAAGATGACTGCCCTCCGACGCCCTGATGGATCTATCACATCTTCCAGAAAGGCAATGGAGAAGATTATCCAGGACTTCTACTCAAATCTCTTTGATAGCCACATCCACCTGCCCACATACCAAATTCCACAGGATGGATATGTCATTCCCAACGTTCTCCCTTCTGAAATTCGACATGCCATCTCGTCGGTAAAGAAGGGAACAGCACCAGGCCCAGACAAGGTCAGACCCGACCACCTGAAGAATCTGCTGTCGGTACTCATCAATACACTAGCTCGGCTCTTCACACGCTACCTGTCCGAATGCAAGGTGCCCTCCCAATGGAAAACCAGCAGAACAGTTCTACTGTTCAAGAAGGAGACATTCATGACATTGGCAACTATCGCCCCATCTGCCTGTTGTCCCTTATCTACAAACTGTTTACACGAGTCATCCTGAACAGGATTAGCAGAACACTAGATGAAGGACAACCATGCGAACAAGCAGGTTTCGGGAAAGGATTCAGCACAATCGTCCATATCCACACAGTAACCAAGCTCGTTGAGGTTTGTAGGGAGTACAAGATGCCACTCTGTCTCACGTTCATTGATTTACAGAAAGCCTTTGATTCTGTGGAGACTGAAGCAGTGATCGAAGCCCTAGCCAAACAGGGCGTTCAAACCCAATACATCAAGATCCTTCGTGAGCTGTATTACGGATTCACCACCAGGATCTCACCATTCTACAAGGAAGTGATCATTGATGTCAAAAGAGGGGTTCGACAGGGTAATACCATTTCACCAAAACTCTTCAGCGCCACCCTCAAGAACATCATGCGACAATTAGAATGGGAAGGAATGGGAGTGAAGATAGCTGGTTGGCAACTACACCACCTCCCGCTTCGCTGATGACGTCGTTCTAATAACACCAAACATTAGCCAAGGGGCACAAATGCTGCCTGAATTTAACTGAGAATGTGGAAAGATAGGTCTACAGCTGAATCTCAAAAAAACTATGTTCATGAAAAATGAACTAGTTCCTGAGGCCACATTCACTCTCGATGGAACAAACATCTCTGAATGCAGCAGTTACGTGTATCTAGGTCGAGAAGTCAAAACGATGAACGACCTAAAACCTGAGCTACGCCAGGGAGGAAGAGAGCGGCATGCAATGCCTTCAAAGGCATCGAAGAAATAGCTAAAAAGGACAAAGAACCTCCGGCTCCGGGCACATCTCTTTGACTCCACCGTTCTCCCTCCACCGTTCATACGCCTCAGAGACCTGGGCTCTACGAAAGCAGGATGAGAATGCTATTTGGGTCTCCCAGAGCGGAACTGAAAGAGCTATGCTTGGAATATCACGCCTCACTCAAGTGAGTGAAGGAATCCGGAGTTCCGACCTCCATTGCTATTCCAGAATCAGGGACGCTGTCTTGTTTGCCAAGGCATCGAAAATCAGATGGGGTGGACATGTAATGCGATTTGGAGACAGCTGCTGGACTAGAGCCATTACCAACTGGATCCCAAGGGATGTCAAAAGATCACGTGGCCGCCCACCTACAAGATGGTCAGACTTCCTTGTTAAGACCCTGAAGGAATGGTTTGAGGCTCTTCATATTTCTGAATCAACCAGATGCCATTGGGCTACATTGGCATGTGATAGGGTCCAATGGAAATGTTACTTTGCGCCCGCTCGAGCAAATCGATGAATAACGTGATTCAAGTGATCAAGTGATGGTCGATTGTGCTGAATCCTTTCTGGAAGCCAGCTTGCTCGCATGGTTGGCCTTCATCTAGTGTTCTGCCAATCCTGTTCAGGATGACTCGTGTAAACAACCTGTAGATGACGGACAACAGGCAGATGGGGCGATAGTTGCCGATGTCATGAATGTCTCCTTTCTTGAACAGTAGAACTGTCCTGCTGGTTTTTCATTGGGAGGGTACCTTGCATTCAGACAGGTAGGTGTGAAGAGCCGAGCTAGTGTATTGATGAGTACCTACGGCAGATTCTTCAGGTGTTCGGGTCTGACCTTGTCTGGGCCTGGTGCTGTTCCCTTCTTTACCGACGAGATGGCATGTCGGATTTCAGAAGGGAGAACGTTGGGAATGACATATCCATCCTGTGGAATTTGGTATGTGGGCAGGTGGATGTGGCTATCAAAGAGATTTGAGTAGAAGTCCTGGATAATCTTCTCCATTGCCTTTCTGGAAGATTTGATAGATCCATCAGGGCATCAGAGGGCAGTTATCTTGGTCTTATAGTTGGTGAAGGACAGGTTGGCGGTGTGAATGCTTTTCCCGGCTTCTGCTGCATCTTCCAGTATTTCTGCTCTTCTGTCTTTGAGGTCTTCTTTTATCACTTCTCTGCACTGTTTAGCAAGCTTGGACGTTAGCATTTGGTCTCCTGAGGCTCGCGCCTTGCCACGTTGGCGAATGAGCTCGAGAGTTTCTGAAGACAGGCATCCTTTTGTGTCTTTCTGTCTCTCGGCATTCCTCGCACAATCATGGAGGTGCTGAACCAATTGGTTGTATTCTTCATCGATGTCATCAATGATGGTATCTTCCCATGTTGCTTCAATGGTGCCAAAGAGTTCCCAGTTGGTGGTCGTTCTGGGAGTTCTCTTCTTAAATTTTGCAGCCTTTTCTCCCCGTTGCGGGAAGTAGAATTTTGCACGAAGGAGACGGTGGTCTGATCCTGTTTGGAATTTGGGGGACGACAGCTACATCGGTCAGACAAAACCGTCGATTGAAGATGATGTGGTCAATTTCATTGTGGAACTGTCCACCAGGAGATTCCTATGTCCAACGTTTCACTTCTACCTTCTGGTACTGTGAGTTTCCATGAATGGTCTTGGTGGACATGATGAACTCAGATAGTCTCTCACCCTGTTCGTTCCATTCTAGGCCATGGGTCCCGATGTGGAGTTCCTCAGCCGATCTTCTCGGTCCTATCTTGACATTAAAATCACAGACTATAACCTTGTAGAAGGTATGATCTTTTTTATAGAACTCCTCTAGGTCCATGTAGAATTTGTCAATTTCATCTTCTTTGTATGTGGATGTTGGTGCGTAGACAATGAAGATAGAAATTGCTGGCAGTGTGCCACATCTCTTCAAGTGTAATCGTCCTATCTGGTTTGTTAGGTATTCAAATGAATCAATATTGACAGCCATGTTCGGCGTGGACAAGGACACCAACACCACCGATGCCTCTTTCGTCACATGTTCCAAGGAACAATTCTTCTCTGCTGTCAAATACAGCATGATGCGACTGTGCCTCCTCGTCTCAGTCAGACCAATGATGTCGTACTTGATCTTTTGTGCTTACACCATCAGATCCTCAATATATGCTTCTTATGCCAGCATACGTGCATTGAAAGTACAGACAGTCATTTTAGTCCTTCCTCATTTTGGCAGCCTAGCAGGCCATGAAATTTTATCAGGCACTGCTTGTTCACCTTTCTTACTTCTGCTGTATTAAGGGCTCTTTCGGGTCAAGAAAATAAACATATCATAATATGTATCATAATATGTACATATATATTTATGTTATGCAAATAAATGTAGTCATTCTGTATCTGTCTCTCTCCTTCTGGCTAATTTCACTCAACATAATCTTCTACATGTCCATTTATTTATAGGCAAATTTTATAACTTCATTTTTCCTTACAGCTGCATAGTATTCCATTGTGTAGATGTACCAAAGCTTCTTTATCCAGTCATCGATTTTCGGGCACTCTGGTTGCTTCCAAATTCTGGCTATTGTGAAAAATGCTGCTATGAACATAAAAGTAAGGATGGTGTTTCTGCTGGGTATTTTTGGTTTCCCAGAGTAGATTCCCAGGAGTGGTATGGCTGGGTCGAATGGGAGTTCAATTTCTAGTCTTTGGAGGAAAGTCCATATTGTTTTCCAGAAAGGCTGTACCAGCCGGCATTCCCACCAACAGTGGATGAGTGTCCCCTTTTCAATTTTCAGGGTACTTTGGACCATACCTGGCAGTGCTGGACTGGTGCACTTGGCTTTATGCTTGGGGCACCAAGCAGCATAGGAGATTGAGCTTGGGGATTGAATTTGGACTGACCCTTAAAAATCAAGAACTTTCACTCTGTGCTTTATGTCTGTCCTTTCACATTTATTTTTAAAGCATTGACTAATTTTACCCTCCTAACCTCCTAAATTTTTTTCAAAGCTATAACAATATAATAGCAGTAAAGATTTACTGAATGCTTAACCCATGTTCAGCATTATTTTAGTATTTTACATGAACAAAGCCATTTGATTTTCCCTAAAATACTATTAAAATAACTGCTATTTCATAGCATTTACCTCATGCAGAAAACTGCGTAAACCCTTTATGTGTATTAATACACTTAATTTCTCATATCACTCACCACATCTCTGTGATGGAGACACAATTGCTAGCATATTTATAAGGAGGAGAAAATCGATGTGCTTGAGACATTCTAAGGAATCTGTCCAAGACCTCAAAGCTCAGCATCAAGCAAAAATCAGGGTCTGGGGAACAGCAAATCACTTTCCTTCCAAGTGCAAGGCATGCCTTCAGCTCTTTGAGCTATTGCTCTGGTCCAATTAGACATTTCTTAGGAAATCTTCCCCTCCAGACAGCAGAAGTGTCAGCAGCAGCAACAACCAATAACTACTACCAAACAACAATCAACAACAATGACAACAAGCCCAAACAAGACTGGTTCATTATTCAGAATTTTCTGTGATCTTCATTTCCTATTGTCTTGACAAATCAATGCAAGCCTCTCTAACAATAACTGTATTAAGTGGGAAAAATACTTTTTGAGGGGGCAATTAAACTGTAATGGTTGTTAACTCAAGGTAGGCTACGGTTGTTTTTCTGAAACTCTGACCCATTGTAGGTACCCGAACAGAACAGGACTTGGTTGCTCTTTTGGTGGCGGGTCTATTGAATTTTGAGATTCCCTTCCATAGTAACATAACCGCAAAATGAAATCCAATTTACATAGATTCTTGTGGGGGCCTGGGGTGGAGTGGAGGGAGGCAGAGCTAACTACAACGTATTATTATCATCTCGTGTTTATATAAACAAATTTCACTTTTACAATGAGTGCAAATTGCAGATAGGAAAATGCTGGTCTGTAATGCTCTCTAGAATTCTCTGATCAAACATACAGGGCCCATAACGATTAATCATCTCTGCAAAGAATGGAATTTACGGTGGGCTGCTGATCTGAGCTCTCAATTCACTGACCTTTGGGTCAAATTATTCACTTTTAATGGACATTCATATTACTTTCTCATTGAAAATATTAGAAGTTTATTTACAGAATCACTGAAGCTTATATGCAGGTCCAGTAAATATTTGAAAAGGATCATCAGGGAATAATCTCCTTTTCAGTATTTCTGTCTGGTAAAAATATAACAGCAACAACAAAACAAGAAGAAAAAAATTATCCTTAAGACAAAAGGGGGAAAACATAGGCAAATCACCTCGTTTCTTGTTAGATCAGAGCTCTGGGAACAGGCATTAGATGTGATTCATATTCCCTAGAGAGCATTCCTTTTGCAAGTTTACAGATGACTAAACTTCACATGCTAATTAGGACCCAATGACCTGCTAATCAGTCTAGAAGGTACTGAACCTTCTATTACTGCCTTCTGGGGAGGCACTAACTGTCTTGAAAAAACCTGTTTTCTCCTAATTTAGAACAATCCCCTGGGCTTAGTGCTGTTTGCAGAAGTGTGGTAAACAGTCTGTTTTGACACACTGCTGTTACTGGCAGCTTCCCACCAAGATCCTCACCGGGTCTGAAGACAGGAAGGGAATTTAATACTGTTTCCTAGGCAGGGCTGTGAACTGCTTGGACTGTCTTTTTATCCAGAACACACTGGAAAATATCCTAAGCCTTAGTCTCAGCTGACTTGGAAACAAGCCCTCTTAGCTTCTCCCTGATTGGGACGTAACACTTTATGCTGTGTCTGTTGCATGTTCTTTAAAACCAGGTCCTCAGAATTGCCTGTATAAGAGATTTTCAAAGTTGCCTCTTCCGTTCCTTTTCCATTCCACATTCAGCATCATATTTTCATTGGTTGCACAGTAAAACCATCCTGATCAGCAAATAGCTACTGATGAAGCTTCCCTACAGCCCTGCCTTTGTCTGCCACTGCCCTGGAATTCAGCATACCAGGAGTTAAGATCCAGGCCTGTGAGTTGATCTGCTCTGCCCAGGTGTTTGTCACTCATGGTGGGTGCCAATATGTCTCCCAAAGCTGTCAAGCCTGTGAAAACCACTTTAAAAGGGCGACTTGGGAATGTCATTTCTTTTTCTTTCTTTCTTTCATTTTTTAACACGTTGATACTGGTGCTGAAATGTGTGTTAATTAAGCCATATCCAAGCATGAGCCACCAGTGGTATGTGCCACCGGGTATCAACGTTTAGGTTAGAGACTTTATGTGGCAGCAAATTCTAAATGAGACTACAGCAAATCTGGAGTATTTGTCTGGGTTCAGGGACCTCAGCCATCGAGACAGAGAAGGGAGGATGGCTTCGTATTGAGCTGAGAGTACATGATGAGTTTACTCTCACAATGGAGCACACATGTGAACATTTTCATGGATAAACTGGCTCATGGATCATAACCCTGAACTTCCCTCTTTTAGGTCATAACAAGGGGAAGGAACAGGGGTCAGAATAGTGGCAAAGGATTGAGATAGAGACAAGAACTTCTTTTCAGCCTCTAGGGCCCTCCCTAAGCTTCACTGAAATGACAATGATAGTTGGAAATGATCTCTCTGAAGAAGAATTGAATGCTTGAACTGAAATTAGGTAAAGAGATGAACATGAAAACCTTCAGTACCTGCACTGCAAACTATAATGTAGAAGAGGAAGAACAGAGAGGAGGGGGAGGAGAAAGAGGAAGAAGACAAAGAAGAAGAGGAAGAAGATGACTACGATAACAAAGACAAAGATGAAGATGATGACAAAGAAGACAAAGAAGAAAGAGAAAGAAAAAAAAAAGGAAGAATGAATGAATGAATGAATGAAAAAAAAGAAAGAAAGAAAGAAAAGAAAGAAAGAAAAGAAAGAAAGAAAAGAAAGAAAGAAAGAAGGAAGGAAGGAAAGAAGGAAAGAAAGAAAGAAAGAAAGAAAGAAAGAAAGAAAGAAAGAAAGAAAGAAAGAAAGAAAGAAAGAGAAAGAAAGAAAAATGCCTGCTGTAGAGGCAGACTTAGGGTGGGGGATGGAAGTGGAGAAACTGGGGACATTGGTGGTGCGAAATGTGCACTGGTGAAGGGATGGGTGTTGGAACATTGCGTGACTGAAGCCCAGTCATGAACAGGCTTTGTAACTGTGGATCTCATTTGTGATTTATTAAAAAGGAAAAAAAAGTCTGCTTTCCTAAGGCATGATGGCACATTTCTGTGCCCAGAGCAACTTTGGTGACCTTAGACCCCAAGATCAAGTAACATTAGAGGAGGCCTACTCTGAGCATACTGAAAGAGCCCGCCTGAACCTTTGGGGAAGACCAAGCCCACCTGCTATAGGAAGGGAGAGATGCCTCCTCTCACCTGAATCTAATCCACCTCAGAAGTCGGTCTTCTCTTTTCTCACCCAGACTAGATTGCAAGCTCATCCTCACGCTGCACTTCCCAACTCCCTAGACATGACTCTGTGGGTGAGGTATGACTCATGGTTGCAAAGCTATGGCTTGGTTCTAAGCGCCATCACAGGCAAACAAAACCTTTCAACTCTGGCTAAAGTTCTGAAAACTTTGTCGTCTGGTTCTTTCTCTTCTTTGTGCAACTTCAGATTCCATTTAAAATAGTTATAATCATAATGATAATGAACAACCATGATGATGGTGATGTTGAGTGTTTGTGCTGGGCTCAGTGTGTTTTAGAATGTCATCTTTGCCACGATATTGTTGGCATTGGACACCAAGGTAAAATGAAGCTTAAAGTGATGTTCAGGTGAGTGTCAGAGGGGTGCACACATCCCTGCTCTCCCAGGGGACCCTGGCAAGGCTGGTGGAGAGCCTCATACTCCCATCTGCTAGTCTATGGCTCACCACCTCGCCAGCATCCATGTACATGCTCCTTCTCCACCTACCCCTGTCAGCACCCATCTGCCGCTTGCTTCTTAATTCCCTTCACATTGTTGAGTCTGCATGTTGACTCCGTCTCCACATGTTGAGTCCATCTCACAAGCGGTGAAGTTAGATTCACCACTGGATCTTAATTCAAAGCTGGCAATTTCCTGAATTTGAGACTAGGATAAACCTAACAGAGTATTTCAGCTGAGTTGGGAATAACCATCCCAACTTGAAGACTAGATACTACTGCTTCCTTGTGGCTCAAAACACAGCATGGGAGCAACTCTTTAAGCTTTCTTAGCCTCATGCTCCCAGTTGTACACATAAGAAACCTGGGTCTGCTCATCCTGTTATTCCTCCCAATCCTCCCAGGGTCCTGTGACCACCAAGTGAGATGATGTTAAAAGAACATAATTTATACTCCACAAATATGGAGGGATCAAATCAAAAGAACAGTGAGGTATTGCCTCAGAGAGAGACTGGCAGTCATCAGAAACAACTATTGTTGGCATGGATGCAAAGAAAAGGGATCCTCATTCACTGTGGTGGGAACATAGGCCCATCCAGCCTTCTTTAGAGCAAATACAGACTTTCCTCCAAAAAACTGGAAATGGAGTTTCCCTATGACCCAGCGAATATTATAAGTCATTGTTTTAGGAAAAATACAAGGTATAGTAGTAAGTCTTTGAGAGCCTGAATTTAAACTCTGAATATTTTTCTGTTGCCTTTATATTGGGTAGGATAGTTCAAGTACAGCTCACATACTCAAACTTGAATTCCAGAATAACAACAAACATTTTTGAGTAAAATATGGCCCAGACATAGCATGGGGGCTTCCTTATACCAAGAGCCATATTCACCACATATCTGGAATCCAATGTAATAGTTCTGTCTGCATCTTTGTTTGCTAGATGTGCGCTCATCTTTGTCTGCATCTCTGCTAGATGTGCGCTCATCTCTGTGTCTCTGCTAGATGTGCGCTCATCTCTGTGTCTCTATTTGCTAGATGTGCCCTCATCTCTGCGTCTCTGTTTGCTAGATGTGCACTCATCTCTGTGTCTCTGTTTGCTAGATGTGCACGCATCTCTGTGTCTCTATTTGCTAGATGTGCGCTCATCTCTGTGTCTCTGTTTGCTAGATGTGCACTCATCTCTGTGTCTCTGTTTGCTAGATGTGCGCTCATCTCTGTGTCTCTATTTGCTAGATGTGTGCTCCTTCTCTCTGCATATGTAAGAGTAAGTACAGACTTGGCAGGATACAGAAGTCAAAAGGCTACCCAGTTATCATCAAACTGCTACTGCAGAGATGGATTTTTGTTCTTCTTTGAACCACTGACCAGTGGAAAATTTTCCTTAGTTTCATATATCTGAGCATTTGAAAGAATATACAGGAGTTTCAGTTCTTGAGTAGGAAATCTCAGTTTCTGAGACTTCTGCTGTTAGCACAAATATCCACAAGTTCCTATTTCTAGCTAACCTTAAACTTTCTTACTTTCCTACCCCACTTTCTGTCTGTGCATGAATTTTTTGAGGAGTCAGAGTGTATTTCTATCTGTCCTCCAAAGGTCAGTGAGAAAGGGTTGAAAAGAACATGACTAGGGCTGGTGAGAAGTGCGGTGGCTAAAGTGCTTGTCTTGCTCGTGGCTGACTTGGATTTGATCCTTGGCACCCAACATGGTGCCCCGAGTGCCAGCAGGTGTGATTCCTAAATACAGAGCCAGGAGGACACACTGAGAGCCCCTGGGTGTGGCCCGTCTCTCTCCTTTTCTCGTTCTCTCTTCCTCTCTCCTCTCTCTTCTTTCTCTCAAATGAATGAATACAGAGGAATGCCAGAACTATTAGGTGTCAGTCTCCCTCACCAGGTGGCCAGTCCAGCCCACGGTCACAGAGGTACAACGTGGAGACAAACAGGAACCCCCTACAAGAGCTCCCTGCCAAAGGGAAATCCCTCTGTGATAAACGATGGACATTGGTTTCCAGAAAAGGGGTGATTAAAGTAGGCTTTGATTCCTGACACAGAGATCAGAAAGCAGAAAAAGAGCATCTATTTCAGAATCAGAGGCCCCTAGGCTTTTACTGACTTCGAAGCTGAGCGCAACATCATGTTTCATGTGATCGCCCAGCCGGGAGGGCCTGGAGCATGAGAAAGCAGTGGTGTTTCTCACTTTGAAGTAAATCACTCCTCAATTCCCACTGTGCTAGAGCATTTGACGGAGCCAAGAGGCCCGCGTGAGGCCTGGATTAAGTTCAGAGTGACACCCCCCAAGAGAGGGTATGAAGGGTCACGAGCTTGTGAGGCCACCACATGCTGGGGAGGAGCTGGGGTGCCCTTTGAAGGAAGGCTGCAGCCTTGAGTTCCACCCAGTTCCCAGTCCCAAACCTTCTCTGAAGCCAAGCCACCATCAATCATTGCCTGGGACTTCAGTTCTGAAGTCCTTCAAAGGTCTCGGCCTTTGAAGGGCAACCAGCTCCTCTTCCCTTTAATCTCTTCAGTGCTGGGAGCTGGTAGCTCACTTCTGCTAGCACTTCCTCTCCTGCATTGGTTTCCTCTATGACTTGTACATTAGAATGGACTCATTTCCTTTTATTATTTATTAGTTCATTTCTGCCCTAGCCCCTTTCCCTTCTCTGATGTATATTCTTGAGTCAGGGATGTAGTTCATGATAGAGCATCTGCCTTGTGTGTTGTGAGGTCTCAGGTTCACTCTCTGGCCCTCATACTGACCCATATTACTTAGTGTGATCCTTAGTACTGCAGCAAAATGTGTGCCTTCCTGACACACTGCAGCAGCAGCCACAGTAACAAGGGAAAGAGGAAAAGGTAACTGGAGCTACCGTGTTTAGTGTTAACATCAGTCAGATTTAAAACAGTTCTGGTTTAGTCCTAATTTAAGGCTGTTCAAATTCCATTTTGCTCCTTCTACTTATCTTATTTTCAGTCAAGTGAATCTCCATGGCATCTGATTTCTTTTGAGACACTATTAAAAAATTTAGCAGCAATGCTAAAAAACAAAGAGTCAAGCTTCCAGTTTTCTAGAATTGCTCTCTGGAATTCTTTGATTTTTGTTTTTGGGTTGCATCTGAGGTCCTCAGAACTTGCTCCTCCTGGCTCTGTGCTCAGGTGGGTCTCAGGATGATACCAGGGATGGAACTCTTGTCTGTATGCAAGCACGCTACCTGCTGTACTATTTTTTCACTCCCTGGAATGATTTCTTAATTTGCATTTGAGCTCTGCACTATCTTAGATGAAAACTCTTAGTAGTTGTTACCAACAGGATCCCGAGTCACTTTCATATTTAAGATATGAAACTTCAAGAGTCTTTTTCTGGAACAGCCAGAAAACACCCTACAATGACCTCTGAGGCTACTTCTGACTCCCATCATTGCTTCAGCACAACCCTTGGAAGTGAGATTGCCCACTGGCGAGCACTGGTCTGGAGGGATAGCCTTAAGCCTAACACTCTTTCATCACTCTAGCTGGTAAAATGTGGTTAAGCCCTTGAGCTGCACCACTGCCAGTATGGGAATTTGATTATAGGAATGTCATGCCAGGGGCTTTCCAGAGGTGTGTGGCAAATCCTCTAGAGACCTTGAAACTGGCATCAATTATTCTGGGCTACATATTATGAACAAATAGAGAAACTGAATCAGACCCAGTTGCATTCTTTTTCTTTTGCTTAAAGTGATTGACTTTGATCAGAACCAAAATCTTGTCATCTTATACTGTTTATGTAACTAATTCTTTGACTATTTTTATACTTTTTATACTTTACTTTTTTTTTTTTTTTTGCTTTTTGGGTCATACCTGGCGGTGCTCAGGGGGTTACTCCTGGCTCTGCACTCAGGAATTACTCCTGGCGGTGCTCAGGAGACCATATGGGATGCCGGGGATCGAACCCGGGCTGGCAAAGGCCGGCCGCATGCAAGGCAATCGCCTAGCACTGGGCTATCGCTCCGGCCCCTTTTCATACTTTACTTTTTTAAAGTTGATTCCAGTGAAATCCTAGAGAGGACAAGGAACTCTCTGCCATCTATCAGCCTGAGGATATTTGGTGGTGTAGAAGAAATCTTAGTTCTTCTGTTGTAGGACAGAGAGGCTCTTTCTGACCCAATGGGTAAAGCCTGGCTCATGTGAGACATCATTTAAAATGTGAGATGTACCATGAAATTCCAGGTGATGGAGGACCTATTGTTCAAAGGATGATATTTTGAGCGGCAAGGCCGACCTGCTAATGAGACCATGAATATGCATATGGGGAGGTCAGGCAGATGGTTCTGACATTAGGAAGATATAAAAAGTCATCTTTAATGGGTCTGACTGTAGTTACCGTAAGCAAGTTACCCCAAAGAAACATAAATACACTGGATAAAATATGTGTAGGTGAGTTTTCTAATTCCCTTCCTTTTTAATGTGGTATCAGTAATTTGCCAACCAATTAGAATGGGAGAGAATGTGTGCATTATCTTGTGGTCCCAGACCACTTTACTGCCTACTGTTCCCTTTCTCCTCATTCTACTCCTCATCACTGATTCTGTTGAGTACAAACTCAAAGAACAGAAAACTGCCAAAGTTGAGGAAATGTCATTTGGTGTTTTGATTCAAGGAGATAGTATATAGAATCCTTTCAAAATTCGAACATGGAAGCACCTCATGAAGTTACTTTTTCCCAACCAGAAGAGACAAACTGAGGAGAGAGAGAGAAAGACTAAGAGAAAGGAACTGGTGTCCAGAGGGCATCACATATTGGAGCATCATTTTGTAGCTTACAGAGCAGAAGGAAAGAGCTTTGGTAACACCTACTGTCAGGATAGGTGGGAGAGCTTATAGACAAAACCTGTTCTGGATATGCAGGTCAGGTTTGAAGGAGGCGAGATGAGTGGGAAAAGAGGAAAACCAAACTCTGGGGGCTTAATTCCATAACACTGGATAGCATGAGGGGCAGGTCTGGTGATGTATTACAGATGCTACATGGGAACCTGAAGACAGCGGGTAATTCAAGGCACATAGTAGAAACTCAGGTAATCATTGATGTCACAGCAGAGAATCAGAGAGAAAATGCTTGAATTATGGGCAGAGGAGATGGTAGAGCAGGTAGGGCATTTGCCATGCACATGGCAGAACCAGGATTGATCTGGGTACCACATATAGTCCTCTAAGCCCCACAAATCTGGTCCCTGAGGGACTTAGCTAGGAACAAATCCTGGAACACCACTAGGTGTGGCCCTCAAACAAAACAAACAAACAAACAAAAATGTTTGAGTTCAAAGAAAGAAAATGCTTAACTTCTAAGAAGAAAATGCTGAGTTCTAAGAATAGTGTGCACATCTGATGTGCCCTACTAAGGGATCAGATCCTCATCACACAATCATGGGAAAGGGTCAACAGCAAGATGATAGGAACATGAACTATCACCACATTACCTAGCATGTAAAACCACCGGCAATGAGTGCTAGCAATGCTATGTGCTGGGCAAATGCTTGACTCATCCGTGTTTTCTATTCTCACTTGGGCGTCCAGTAAAGTATGTCATTCAAGGTGACCCAGTGCTAAATGGCAGAGTTGGCACTCGACACCGGATATGTCTCCTTCCCATGCTCATGCACTTTGCCCTGTTCAGGTTGGTTCCTGACAGAAACTCCCTGTCTGTGGTTCTTGGGAGAATCGAAACTGCAGTAGGCATGGCATCCACATCCACAGCACACACATACACACATGATTACACATAAGACACACCTATATACATACATGCTCAGCAAACACACATATACACAGCAGGGATAGACATCAAAAGTTCTCTGATGTACTCTCAAATGAACATAAGCAATCCACTAGCCTAAACAAAGTCTTCCAAAGTAATCACTTCAATGTGCTCAACTCCCGTGAAGAGTGTTATGTTTACATTTCCTTTTTGGGAGATTGGGATATACATGAAGTAACGATATGTGGTCATGATGGGGTTGGAACTTGAGGATGGACCGTGTTATCACCAAAGATACATTGGGTTTCTAACTTCCAGTCACCTTACTTGGAAAGTCTATATCACTTGATCACTTGACATCCCATTATTCATTGATTTGCTCAGGTGGGCTCCAGTAACATTTCCATTTGGTTATATCTCATGCCAGTGTAGTCCAATAGCATCTGGTTGCTTCAGGAATACCAAGAGCCTCAAACCATTCATTCAGGGTCTTGACGAAGAAGTCTGACCATCTTGTAGGTAGGCAGCCACATGATCTTTTGACATCCCGTGGGATCCAGTCGGTAATGGCTCTAGTACAGCGGTCATCTCCAAATCGCATTACATGTCCAGCCCATCTGATTTTCGATGCCTTGGCAAACGAGACGGCGTCCCTGATTCTGGAACAGCGACAGAGGTCAGAACTCCAGATTCCTTCTCTCACTTGAGTGAGGCATGATATTCCAAGCATAACTCTTTCAATTCCTCTTTGGGAGACCCAAATAGCATTCTCATCCTGCTTTCGAAGGGCCCACGTCTCTGAGGCATATGTTAATGCAGGGAGAACGGTGGAGTTGAAGAAATGTGCACGGAGCCAGAGGTTCTTTGTCTTTTTAGCTATTTCTTCGATGCTTTTGAAGGCATTCCGTGCTGCTCTCTTCCTCTTGCACAGCTCAGGTTTTAGGTCATTCATCATGTCGACTCTCAACCTAGGTACACATAGCTGCTGCATTCAGAGATGTTTGTTCCATTGAGAGTGAATGGGGCCTCTGGAACTAGTTCATTTCTCATGAGCATAGTTTTGTTGAGATTCAGCAAATTTGAGATTCAGCGAATTTGTTGAGACTTGAATCTCAACAAAAAACTATGTTGATGAGGAAAGTCTATATTGATGTAATAAAGTTAAAAGGAGGTCATATAGGAGCATGGTGTATTCTACATATAAAACTGGTGTCCTTAAATGGAACGGGGTCTGGTAACACAAGAACATACGGAAGAAGGTCAAGCACATAGGGAGATGAAGTTTCAATTTATGCTACCATATACTGACAAAACATATACAGAAACATCGTATTCAAAGTTAGTGTTTGTGAGGCCAGGCAAAACATAAGAACAGGAGGATTTGTTAATGGTTGGAGTCTACCACAAATATGTGGAGGATAGAGATTAGGTAAGACAGAGAAGGGAGCAGTTTGCCAATAACAGTTGGAAATGATAATGCTAGACTAGAACTGAGTTTTGAAAGTAGGTAAAAGGATATACATTATAACTCCTCAGTGTATGTATTGCAAACCAGAATGCAAGAAAGAAGAGAGAAGAAAAGTGGGGGTGGGTAGAGAAGCTGGAGACATTGGTTTGGGAAATGTACACTCATGGAGGAATGAATGGGTGCTGGAAGACGGTATGGCTGAAACCCAACCATGAACAGCTTTGTAATTGTCTATCTCACAGTGATATAATAAAATAAAAAAAACCCAAACAATAGTAACATAAGAAGGAATGATTAGACCATAGTCTACTTAATGTTATAAATTAAGCATATTTATAAAGACATATTTATGTCCACATTATAAAGTCACTAAAACATTTAAAATCAATTTTTAGTTTCATGGAAAAATATGGGTTGCAATGTTAAACAAGAAATCAGGAAAATTGATATGATTATAACTGTTAAATCTTCACTGGGAAAGCTGGAAGGGAATATATCAGAGGATTAATGGGGATTTTCTTTGGATTTGAGGATTCTAAATGGGAGCATATTACTTTGCGTGATGAGATAAAAGAACTTATAAAGAAAACTCAGAAGAATTGGTATTGTGAGTTGGAAAGGAAATATCAAGTAGAAAGTCATCGTAAAGGAGGTGAGCCTGCCATTGTTATATAAATTGATGAGATAATGGGAGTGAATACTTTGTAATATCAACAATGTGATGAATGTTTTTATCTATATCTTACTGGATTTACAACTGTGAAGCCCCTTCATCCCACATCTATAATATCATTTCATTCATTTCCCCACCCCCCCCCCTAGGATCTCCCCAGTGGTGCTGGGAACTACTGGATCACATTGCCTGGATTCTTGGCTTGGAGAAATGGAGCTGAAGGTTCAGTGCTTGACTTATCAGTGGTGTGGTACTGCCTGTGACTATTGCTGGTCACTTAGACCAGCCCAGCAGTATTCCGACGGGCTGTGTGATGTGGGAATTCAATTCAGGGCCTTGAGCATGATGTTCTGCAACCAACCCTCTGAGCTAACTACAGACCCTCCATTTCATACTTAAGTTTAACAGAACATTTTAATCCACATTTATTATCTCACTTGGTAAGTTAAAACATATCCTAAAGAATAGGCATTATTATGTTTAGTTTTGAGTTGGGAGGAAGGAAAATTCATAACAAAATTTTAAATTGAACATTTAAAATCATGTTAGTTACAAAGTTTTGGGCATATAACGTCCAACTCTATCCAAACCCACTTCTTGTGTTGATACCGGGTCCCCCTCTCATCCTCACCTCTCTTTCTTATCAAACTCATTAAAAATTCAATCCTTATAGTTTGGGTCACATGTTTCAGTAGTTCTGGCTCTTAGAGTCTTGATGCATGCAGTTACCTCACCTGTCCACCACTGAGTATTACAGTAGCTAGACATACTGGTAGAACTAGAATGCAAGAGGATGGAACTGGATTCTGGGAGTGCATTTCTTTCTTCTTTAGTGACCAGCCAGAACCAGGCTGGCCTCTGGTGACCTGAAACTGACTTATTCTACCCATTACTATTACAAGCAGTGTTCCAGCTTGCTCACCTACGAAATGAATGTCAGTCTCTCAAATCCTCTTATCCTAAAACCCTTGAGCTCTTGAGAGATCGAGAATTGCCTTGCCATCTTTAACTTTTTGATTGCTCTGAAATTTTTGCAAAGATGTGAAAATAGAAATGAATACTATGGGAGCCAAAGCTGTAGTACAGCTGTAGGGCATTTGCCTTGCAAGCATCTGACCTGGGTTTGATCCTAGGCATCCCATATGGTCCCCAGAGCACCGCCAGGAGCAATTCCTGATTGCAGAGCCAAGAAGAAACCCAGGTGTGATCCAAAAAAGAAAAAAAAAAGAACATGCCTGTTTTCCTTTCTGTGTATCCTCTCTCTCTCTCTCTCTCTCTATCTCTGTCTATCTCTTTGTGTCTGTCTGTCTGCCTGTCAGTCAGTCTCTCTCTCTCTCTCTCTCTCTCTCTCTCTCTCTCTTTCTCTCTTTTTCATTTCTCTGAAAGCTGACTCCCTTGGCCCTTTCTTTGATCTTTCTGTGCATGATAAATCAGCAGAGCTCCACAGCAGGAGTTTTATACTCTGCCATCAGCCTCTCAACTGCAGAAGCAGTGGAAACATGACACATTTGGAGGAAGGAGTAACTGATTTATGATGGAATCTCAGAGCCCGGTAGAGGCACAATGAAATAAACTCCTGTCTTTCTTTAAGCTCCCTGCAACCTGCCCCCTCCTTCCACCAGCCTCCTCTCTCCTGTCTCCTGTTACCCAAATTATGGAATCATAACACTGAAAGATTGGAGGAGCGCTCCATAAGTCAGCTCATTTTACTCTCGGTTGGGGCCAGGAATGCTCCTTAATCATTTCAGCTCTCTTTCCTTCGCTAACCTGTTCCAGGGCCACAGGATCAGGCGTCAGAATACATAACAAGGGTTTTGCATTCCACATTCCTTTTCTGCTTGAATAGAATTGTTACAGGGCACCGTAATTCTGCATCTCACCTTTTTGCCAATAGGATAGGGACTCTAATGGATGTATCTGAAACAGTGTTAGCTCCAGTCCCATTCTTCCTGCTGCGGTTCATGAGCTTTCCTGGAGGAGGCTGTGAAATTGGGTCCTCCCAGCCACATTAGAGATGGGGTCTGGGCAAGCCTTTGTGGGCCTCTTTCAAACCTTGCATTTGTCGGGACACAGTGATGAAGCACTTTGGAGTTGCAAGGCATTACACAGGACCTGGGCTTTTGCTGTTCCATCCTCTTTCTCTCCCCTCCCTATCTCCCTTGGGAAAAATATTTGAGCCCCAACTGCGCATGGAACAGATGCAGGGGGTGGCAGGGAGGAATGGCAGTCACTGCCAGGAAGGCGCTCACAGGAGAGGACGGAGGCGGGGATGGAGATGCATAAATAAACATGAGGCAAAGCAGAGAGGGGAGAACCGGATGCCAGTCAGACCCACAGGGTGTGAATTCCTGCCTGAGCCCTCATTAGCCCTGTGATCTTGTGACAGGACGTAGTGGCACTTCTCCGAGTTATTTCCTGATGTGTAAAATAGAGATGATTTACCCCTCTCCAAGGGTGGGTGTGAAGACAAAATGGCATCAGCATATAAAGCATCAAACAGAAAATCTGGGTCATAAGAGGCACTCAGTAAATATTAGTTTCCTGGGGCTACCTGCTATTGAGGCAACCTGGGGGTGGGCGGGAGGGGGTGGGGTACATTGGTGGTGGAAATGGGGCACTGGTGGAGGGATGGGTGCTGGAATACTGTATTACCAAGAACCAATTATGAACACCTTTGTAATTGTATGTCTCACGGTGGTATAATAAAAAAAATTAAAAAAATATTAGTTTCCTTTTCTCAGGGAATGATGGTATAACACTATGATAAGTGTTCTGGCAAAGCAGAGTTGTAGACCCTTGGAGCAAGAATGGGGACTGGAGTGTTGAGTCTCCCTTTTTGGGGAGCACCCTGGGAGTGGTCACAGGGCAGGCTGTCCATGGTTCATGGACTTTCTGTGGTCCACTGTGACTCCATAAAGAAGTGGTCAGGTTGGGCATTCTCCCTCGCCAGATTCAGAAGCACCCACCTTGCTTGGGGAGTCCTGGAGGGAGAACTCCCAGGAGGGGAGAGTCAAAAGGCACAGCCTGGCTTCGGATCTGCAAGGGAGGTTCCCTTTGAGAGTGCTGCTCTAACTGTCTTCTGGTCTGCCCCCAGCAGTGGTCTGGGCTGTTAGGAAGCCAACAAGAATGTTAAAGGCAGAGCCTAGCATCACTGGAAGAGGTGAGGTCCAACTGCGCATGGAACAGATGCAGGGGGCGGCAGGGGTACTTTGGGATGGTGAAGGCAGGGGCCCAAGATGCAGCAGCATCCGTCCTGGCAGTGAGCAGGGAGCCAGGGAGGGAGCCTCCGGGGAATAGGGAAAGAAAATAAATGGCACAAGATGTGGGAGCAGGGACCATCACTGCCTTTTGGTATCAAATTGTCAGTCCCCTGAGGGGTCCCTAAATAAAGTACTTGGACTTGACAAGGCACTGGAATACTTTATTTAAACAATAATTATTTATTAAAAACACGGGGATTTACAAAGTCTCTCATTATACAGTTGTTTCAAGCATTTAGTGTTCCAGCACCAACCGTGTGACTTTCCCTCCATCAATATCCCCAGTTTCCCTCCCAGTCCCACCTACCCCATTTGGCACATAGCAAATTGACTTTCTTCTTCCCACAAAACTTTAAGAACGAGCAGATGCAAGGATCAGAAAATAAATCAGTAAAAGCCAATTAGTGATTACTATATGATTTTGGCCCATGTAAATAAAAAAATTTAAAGCATTTAATACAATATAAAATGCCTATTCTCATTTACAGGTATGCTAATACATTTTGGAGTTTATATGGAATAGATAAGGATTACATGTGCAAAATTTTCCTTTCACTTTATATAAGCACTGTGGTTTACAAAGTTGTTCAGCATGATTTGTTACAGACACTCAGAACAGCTGCTGGAACCCACCCATATCTCCAGGCTCTGCAGAGGGCTCTGCTCTTTGTCTCTGTATGCCTCTGGCAGTGGGGTACTAAGGCGAGTGAAGAGACATTGGCAGATGCTAGAGTCTGAGAGAGGCAGATGTAAGAACAGCCGCATTTTAGAATGGGCGTTCTGAAATCCTGCTAATGATGAGCCAATAATAATACTTCACTCTCTGTTGCTAATTTGTTGTGTAACTTAACGTTCTACATATAAGTGAGATCTATTCTTTTCCGTCTGACTGTTTCATATTGCTGCAACTTGCATGATTTTGTTCTTTCTTAGAGCTGCATAGTGTTCCCCTCTGTACACGTACCACAATCTCTTGCAATTATGGGCTTGGAAAGCCATCATGAACAGTATTGTAAGTCACAAAACCTCAATTCATAAAAATTCCTTTAAAAATAAGACTTCTTGGTCTTTAGTGGAGCTTTTGGTTCCTGAACAAATTCTTAGCTTCAGTTTTGGGAAGAATCTGCCTGCTACCCCAAATGTACATTTTATTTTGGAATCTTTAAGAATCTTTGTCTTGGGGGCCAAAGCGATAGTACAGCTGTTAGGGCGTTTACTGGACACACAGTTGACCCAAGTTCGATCCATATGGTCCCTTGAACACCTCCAGGAGTAACTTCTGAGTGCAGAGTCAGGAGTTACTGTTGAGTGTTACCAGATATGGCCCCAAAACATAAAATAAAAGTTCTTTGTCTTCTGTGTCACTGGTTATACATTCTGTTTCAGAGTGCTCATTTCCTGCAAATCTCTAGTAATTTATTGGTGTGGACTGAAAACAGGAGCACCCTCTCTCCCACTCTGACACACCATGTTATTCAGTGATTTTTCAAGATAATTTGAGCCAAATCTAGTCTATGAAATCTTCTTTCCTTTCTGGCATGATCACATGTTCCAGGGTTCATTTTTGATATCTTGCCTCAAACTAAACTCATCTATTTCACCATGAAGACTGTTATTTTAAAGTGGCAAATGTTTTTTAATTGACCAATGTATGAGTGCTTTCAATAATATTGCTTTAAATCAATATTTCTAATGTTTTCAACATTATTTCTAGATTCTATAGAGGGATAGTGCTATGCATTTATTTTTAAACTTTATTGTTTTAAAATTTGTTATACTACTGTGAGATATACAGTTACAAGAGTGTTCATATTTGGGTTTCAGTCATAGTGTTACAGCACCCATCCCTCCACCAGTGCCCATTTCCCTCCAATGTCCCGTGATTTCCCCCTCCCCCAGCATGCCTCTATGGCAGGCAATTTTGCTCTCTCTCTCTCTCTCTCTCTCTCTCACTCTCTCCCTTCTCTTACACATTGTGGCTTCATACAGATAGGTTATCATGTATAACCTTTTGCCTACTTTCAATCTCAGTTCTACGCTGGTATTATCATTTAAAGTAATTATTAGTACATCGTTCCTTTCTCTGTTGCCTAACCTCTGACTCCCACACATTTGCAATAGGTTCTATCTACTGACAAGATCTCCTTCTTCATATTGTGTCTGGCCTTGGATATTGGTATCATGCCTTTTAAAATATATTTCGCAAATAAATGCAGTCATTCTATATCTGTCCTTTTCCCTCTGGCTAATTTCATTCAGCATGATCTCCATGTCCATCCATTTATAGGCAAATTTCATAACTTCATTTTTTCCCAACAGTTGCATAGTATTCCATTGTGTAGATGTACCATTGTTAATTTATCCAGTTGTCAGTTCTCGGGCACTCTGGTTGTTTCCAGATTCTGGCTATTGTGAATAGTGCTGCTATGAAAATAAAAGTGCAGATGGTGTTTCTCCTGTATGTTTTTGGCTTCCCAGAAGTGGTATGGCTGGGTCAAATGGGAGCTCAATTTCTAGTCTTTGGAGGAATGTCTATATTGTTTTCCAAAAGGCTGTACCAGTCGACATTCCCACCAACAATAGATGTGAGTCCCTTTCTCCCCACATCCACACCAGCACTTGTTGTTCTTGCTCTTTTGGATATGTGCCAATCTCTGGTGCAAAATGATATCTCATTGTTGTTTTGATTTGCATCTCTTTGATGATTAGTAATGATGAGCATTTTTTCATATGCCTTTTGGCCATTTGAATTTCTTCCTTGTCAATGTTTTTTGTTCATTTCTTCTCACTTTTTGATGGGATTGGCTGTTTTCTTTTGTAAAGTTCTACCAGTGCCTGATATATCCTGGATATTTACCCCTTATCAGATGGGTATTGGGTGAATATTCTTTCCCATTCTTTGGACTGTCTTCATATCTTGGTCACTGTTTCTTTTGAGGTGCAGAAACTTTTTAGTTTCATGATGTCCTATATGTTTATCTTTGCTTCTAGTTGCTTTGTTTTTGGTGGTTCATCTTTGAAGATGTCTTCAGCTTCAATATTGTGGAGGGTTTTTCCTATATTTTCTTCGACGTACTTTATGGATTCAGGTCTGATATTGAGATCTTTAATCCATTTTGATACTATTTTTGTGCATGGTGTTAGACAGAGGATAGACCATTTTTTTACCACGATATTTCTCTTTTTGAATACTCCTTAGGTAAGAAATAGAAAATCCTGATGACTTCATGAAAACAAAGCCCAAATCTGACCAGGTCTGTCTCACTAGTTCTGAACCCAAACGGCCACCATCTTTCTCCTGAATTGTTGTTAGTCTCTTAACTCTTTATCTTGCTCCTACTCTTGCTCCCCATAGTCTACTTTTCTGAAAACTCAAGTCATGCCTCTGCTCAAGCCAATTTTCAGATCTTTCCATCCAGTCATAGTAAAAACCAAACTTCTTACAAAAGGCAGGGAGTTTCTGTCTCCTCTGCCCTCCTTTATCTCTCAGACCAGCTTTGACTCAGAAGTTTATTACCTGAAGAAATGGGGGTATGAGCCAATCACCCTAAAACTCCAATCACCATTAGGAATCAGAGGTACCTAGTAATTGTTCAGAGGTCTCGATTACCTTAAGTAAATTGCTATATTCAAGTTGATATGTTGTTCTTGGGTGTTCCCTGATCTTCCAGTTGTACTACACCTTTAGTAAAATGTGAAATTGTTTTTTTTAAATGAGAAATCTAATTTTTTAATTATTAGAGTTAAGAAGAAAATCCTGTAATGTTTTCTCCCTAAGCAATTAGCTATGCCCTTGAGAGAACCTTCACTCATTGTGTACTCATGAAAAGAACACCATATCCTGAATGAGTCAAACCTGAAGATGCCAAATGGTGATACATGAAGTTTTTAAAGATCAGAAAACTCAGCCAACATTGCACTTCTGTTATTTATGATGAGAATGTGGGAGGTTAACAATATTACAGGCAATGCAGGAGGGACTCTATAGGCACCAAGTGTTATTCTTGGTTGGCAGATTTGGAATGGTAGCAGGCTTGGGATGGAAAGTCACTTCCAGTAATAATGACAAGTAAATTGTCTGATAAGTACTATTTGCATGCATTAGTGTGAAGACAAATACTTTAAAATTTTTATTATATCATCGTGAAATATACAATTACAAAGATATTCATGATTGAGTGTAATTCATACAACAAATGCTTTCTTTAAATGTGATTTCTCTTAGTTCTCCATAACACTTATGGTACACTTTTGGTGATTAAAAGCAGGATGGCTTCATAAAACTTGAATGTTCTGTTCTTTTTTATATTTTTTTTGCTTTTTTTGGTCACTCTTGGCAATGCTCAGGGGTTACTCCTGTCTCTGCACTCAGCATTACTCCTGGCGGTGCTCAGGAGACCATACAGGATGCCAGGGATTGAACTCGGGTTGGTCGAGTGCAAGCAAATGCCCTACCCACTATGCTATCACTCCCATCCAAACTTTAATGTTCTGAGATGCGCTTTCATCTGTCCTTTATGTCCAATGGTTGTTGTAAAGGTTTTGTAAAAAACTAAAAGTAGGAGATATTCTGTCTCCTCTATATCATTACTGTAAAGCAATGGTTTCAAAGAGAAAATAAACTGTCTTTTTCCTGTCTCTGTCACACATATCTAGGTTTATGGCTTACAGCAATTTTGAAAGCTAGAAACATAAATTTGATTTTATTTTTTTAAAGTTTTCTCATTTACATATAGATAGTTTATGACTATATACCATAGATATGTAGAATATAAATATACTGGCTATATATCTATATACCAGTATCTATATCTATCTATCTCTCTATTTGGGGGACTATGTGTGGTCCAGGGATTGGACCCAGGTCAGCTGCATGTAAGGTATTCCCTCTGCACTATCACTCTGGCCCAGGAAACTCAAGTTTGTTGATAATAATTCGTGGCACTAACTTACCATGAACTTAGTGGCTTAAAACAACTGACCTTTATTCTTTCACAGCTTAGAAGTCAGAGTTGAATTTGAAATCAAGCTCCATCTGGGAAGTTTAGGAGAGAACGCCCTTTACTCCTTCAGTTTCTGCCCGCATGGTTCATGATCACAGCTTTCCAGTTTCTGCCTTTGTGGCCACATTGTCTCCTCTCTTCTGGTCTCTTTGTATTGGTACGCCTTATATTTATAAGGCCACACCTGTGCATTTAGGCTCAATGGGGACAATGAAATCCTGAAAGATCTTTTTATGTTAACATATTTAACTTCATTGCATCTCCAAATAATTCTTTCCAAAGAGATTCACATTCACTGGCTTCTGGGATCAGGGCATTCACATATGCTTGTGGAAGACCATTATTCTACCTTCACATCTTCCATAGTCTGTGAGTTCCTTCAATCACTTACTGGTGGAGAGATGGCTGCTAGAACACTATATGGTTGAATCCCAATCATTAGCAGCTTTGTAACGGTGACATGACAAAATTAAAAAAATTAACATTCTGAGCCTTCATAAATTATAACTCCTTTGGCAATAACTTCCAATGACCAGGCTAGATTGAAATTCTGAAAAGGAGAACAGCTTTATAGTGAGAACTGGAGATTCATAATCAATAGTCATATCACAGATCAGAAGGTAACATTGTTTAAATATCTTTGTTTGCTTTCAGCCTTGCTTAGTTCTCATTACAAATCTATGATGCGCCTATTTTAACACTTAGGTAAATGGGTAAGTTTAGGATCAAGAAATACTGTAATATATTCAAGTCCCACTAACTACTAAGGTCAGAAGCAAGACTCAAAGGGAAAACCTTGCTTCTTGTCTCACTAAAGTTGCTTCTTTAGCTGCTCTGAGCCACTGGCCCCGACATATGTCATGTCTTCCCCCAGCTATCATCACCAGAGCAAACAAGAGGGAAGATAACGTAAGACTGGCCAAAACTCGATCCTTGATTGATGTTCATCTGGATTCTATATTAGGAAAAGAGAGGAAAAATTAATTGCAAATGTATCTCATTCTCTTTCATTCTCTATGCACAGTTATTCATTATTAATATTTCTGTTTTTCTATACCTAGAAAACCAAACAGACTGAAGATTTTTAAGATTTTAGATTTTTAAGTCCAAAATCCTAGTGGTTTTCAGGAATACACTGAGACAGCATGTGCTAAGGTCTCAGTATGATAATTTCAGAATTAGTTTTTTCCTCAACAAATCCAGAAAGTAAGGCACCCAAAGCAAAGCTTTTTTGTTTTTTTTGATACAAATTACTTATGATATTTCAGATAAATATCAACTGATAAACATATACTATACTAGAAGACAGGCAAGTTTGCTTTTCAAAAGTAAAATTTAAGTATGAATCTTATTGATTTCAGTGAAGAGCGGTTTCACTTGAATGATTGCAAGGAATGAATAATTTCTTCCTCCTAATAGAGTCACCTTTCTCCCCATTGTCTCCTCATTTTAAAAACAATTGACCAGTCTCTGGGTACTCCTCAGAATGATTCCCGCTACCCTGCTCTTTTGCCACCGGAAGGCCCAACAGTCCCTCCAACATCTAAGGTCTTTTGACATAAAACAAATGGCCCAGCTTTATAACTTAATCTTGCAAAGAACACAGAGCACTGACGTATCCCAGGTAGACTGGTCCAGACTGAAAACTCTGGGGCCTTCTAGGAGTGGAAGAGGAAAGATTCCCCTTTCTTCCAGAAGGCCTAATTGCGCATACTCACACCCAGCACCCTTTGGCATAGTAATGCCCCAGATCCATAACTGAATCTCAGTAAGTTGCTAAGCCACCAAATCGTTTGAGCTCCATAAGTTCTGGAGCAGTCTTCAACATTTCATAGTACTGACAGCCCAGAAGGAGCACAGCAAATATGAGTGGAAAGTTGTGTAAAGGATGACCAACTCAGTGAGTGAAGACCATTACACAGAAGGCTTGACAACCAGCTCAGCATATCCTCAGACAATGGTTGTAGTACCACCATTTTGAAATATAACAATGATCACAACTTAAATTTTGTTGATCTATGTTTAGAGAATTCCATTTGCTTCTTTGTTATACCAATCACTATGAGTAAATTTGTTTATATCTGCTATGGAGGCAGGCTTGTATGCTGGGAGGTAAAGTGGGAACATTGGTGAAGGGAAGGTAACATGGGTGGTAGGATTGGAGTTGGAACATTGAATGCCTGAAACAACTGTATTATGAACAACTTTGTAAATCACAGTGTTAAACTAAAATGACAATTGACCAAATGTCAGCATGCAGCATTTGAAGCCTCCATCCTTAACAAGAAGATGGCAGTTCAGACTCTGAAGGGCCTATATTTAATAAGGCCCTGGTGGTTGAACCCGTGGTGTGTACCTCGTTACCAGATGAAAGATGAATATATATTTTTGCGTATTATTATATCAACTTGAGATCACTTTTATCACTTGTCTTCCCGTTGTTCATCTATTTGCTCAAGCGGGCACCAGTAACATCTCCATACGTTCTGTTACATGCTAGTGTAGTCCAAGGGATCTGCTCGCACCAGGAACATAAAAGTCTCTGACCATTCCATCAGGTCATGGGAATGAGGTCTATAATTGTTTCTGGTATTTGGCATATCAAATACGACACAGGTAGCTTGCCAGGCTCTATCACCTTGAGATAGACCAATACAAAGCTATTCATGACTGGGTTTCAGTCATACAGTGTGCCATCCCTCCATCCCACCCATCCCTCCATCAGTGCACTTTTCCCAACACCAATGTCTCCAGTTTTCCTTCCCCTGCCTCTATGGCAGACTCTCTCTACTCTCTCTCTCTCTCTCTCTCTCTCTCTCTCTGCACATTGAGGTTTGCAGTACATACACTGAGGGGGTATCATGTATATCCTTTTACCTACTTTCAATACTCTGTTCCAGTCCAGCATTACCTACCATTTCCAACTATTGTTGGCAAAGTGGTCCCTTCTCTAGGAAGAGGAATATTTAACTTAACGGAGTAGTGCTACATATTCACATCACTAAACAGAGTAACCTAATTTTAATTGGGCTTAAATAGGTGAGTCATTAATAGATTAATGATGCAATTATGAGACACAAATCTCAGATTCTTTTCTCTTGAACCTGTAGCCATACACACAAAGAGTTAATGCAATCTCTCTGAATGCCTCCTTATAGGCAGCATGTAATGTCAATGTCTGAGGAGCCTGGAGTTCCATCCTAGAATGAAGTCCCTTCTTTTTATTTCTTTACTCACTCTCCTGGGTTCAGTCCCTGACAGTGTTTTTCTTTTCATCCAGATATTTGCAGATGTCAACTGATTAGTCAATTGACATGGGTTTTGATAATGCTTGAAACCCTCCAGGCATAATTAAATCTTGTTAGTGAGATCTTCAGGAGACAGGGACTTTGAGATCTACAGAGATGGAGCTATCACAGTGGAGTGACACATGGAGAGTTCACACTTTGTGACAGGGAGTCTGTATGTGGGGTCTCCTATATCTGCAACAAAGGCAGGCATCATCTCCAAATCAGCTATTTGGGGAAACAGAAGCCAGAAGGACAGTTTCCCACCTTCTCCTGTGGAAAAGGACTCTGACCATCTTAGCTATCTACACGATCATCAAGTCTCCACAAGTTCCAAAGTGAAGAAATGTATGATTCAACAGATTTTTCTTTTTCTTATGGCTTAATGGCACTCTTGATCCAACATTTAAAAAACTGGGATATTTTCAACCTCCTGAATTTATATCTATTACTTACAACATGTATCAAAAAACCATGGGAAAAACTGGATAGAAAATTACTGGCAAGAAGATAACTTATAAGACCAATGTAGTCCAGCTTAGGAACATTAGAGGTCATTAGGGTCATTTCTAGGTTTTTAGCCAGTTCTTGAACAGTTAAGAACTGTCTTGGGGGCTGGAGAAATACTATAGTGGGGAGAACTTTTGCTTTGCACTCAGTTGACCTGGGTTTGATCTCTGGCATTCCATAAGTTTCCCCAATCCTCACCAGGAGTAATTCATGAATTGAGAGCCAAGCTTAACCCCGAGCATCTCTGAGTGTGCCTCCCCAAAACAAAAGAGAACAAAACAAAATCTGTCTTGATCTACCTTATAAATTAGAAATTTATTCTGGCCAGGAAGCTTCAAAACAGGCCAGGGAAAAGGGCCTAGTTTTATCCTATGTAGAGTTAGGCTGAGGTAACAGTATCTATATATTAAGCTTTTCACAGGAAATCATGAATATTCAAGAGGATATGAGTAATGTAGAGTTGAAAAACACAATAAACATGCATAAATGATGTAATACATATGAAACGTCAAGGAGTGAAATGTGTGTTCCCTACTGACCTCTGAATTCCCTTCCACCATAGAACTGGGCTTCATATGAACACAGTCACTTGTAAGTTTTGGTCTTGATCCAATCCCAGGTCAAAATATGAAGTTTCTTCCTAGTAATATCATCCAAGCCATAAGTCTTGAGCCAGTGTGCTTTTACTGTCTTAATCCTAGAGAATAAGTCTCTTAATCCTAGAGAATAAGTCTCATTTTGACAAGGGAAGGAGTGCAAAGTTGGGCAAAGTTTAGGTTATTTGATTATAAGTGATAGTGTCTTCCCAAGCTTAAAAAATGTCTTAAGACATTTTTACTGTTTGAGTATGTCACTGGGAGGTTATTATGTTTATCATGGTAGGTTCTTTAATAATAGTAAAAATCATGTATTTAGTAATTTGGTAGCTACAATTATTTAGCAATAATAATAGGTAGCACTTAATAGTGAAGTTATAGGGTACTACATTTTCCTCCCCAAAATCTTGCATAGACTAGAAAGTATTATTAACTTAATTTTATAAATAAGTAAAGGGAGACAAAGAGAGGTTAAATTACTTATGTACAATCAGACATTTGGTAAGTAGTGTATTGACTATAAAGTTTGAAGTTTTAGCCATAATTCCCATCTATAATTCATGTATGTAATCTATCTGTTTATTTCTTCCGTTGTAGAATTGATTTTGCATAGGCACAAAGGCAACTTGATCAATGACCATATGGAAGTGGTGAAGTGCTTTCGAGCAAAGTAGCACAAAGCAAAGCCTCCACCTCAGGTTTGAGAAACTGCCCAGCCAACACCAGCAAGCAGAGCTCTGGGATCTTGAGAAATGGCCTAATGTCTTAGGGCTTTTGTTTACCCATCAACAAAATGTGGGTAATAAGGATACATAGCGCATAGCAGTATTATGGTTATATGTGATAACTACAGTAGCATCTTTTATTATAGTACTAAAATATAACTTGGGGGTGATTAGTGTCTTGCTTGGATCAAGGCAAGCATTTACACAAGCTACTATTATTGCTATTATTCATGTTTTTGCTGTCTCACTATATATTAAATCCATTTTTACAATCTTCAAGAGATCATCAACTTCTTTTTTGGTGTACTGGGGCACTGAATATGACTTCTTAAGACATGAGTCAGAGATAGAGAAGGGAACTCTGCTGTGTACAATTACACCTATAATTTATTTTTTCACTGTAATATAATGAATAACTGAGCATACTTTTATAATATAACATTTTTATTTCTTCTATTATTATTTAGAAATACTTTATCATAGGCTATTACTAAATCTAATTAAATATCTAGCTTCCTGAGAATCTGATAAACTGACTCAGTTTTCTTTACAGATCTGAAAGGAGAAAGGAAATAACTATGAATCTTAATTTTTATTTACTGTTTATAGGAAATACAGTTAAATTTGCTTTTAAGTCATAACTCCCTCTGGGCAAAAAATAATAGTGATATTAGGGGTAAAATTTGGTGTACCACTATGGTGTCAGGGCTACCCAAGAACTGCAAAGTGATGCCTGCAATAAAGGGATTTTCTAGCACTTTCACAGTCTGTTTTTGGTAAGATAACACGCTCTTCCTTTTGAACTGTCAGAGTTCCTTGGGCTGAACAAATTTGGTACAGCTTTTCTATTACACATTCACCTTCTTCTCCGTTTACAAAGGGTTTCATGTTACCAGCATGATTTATCCAGGAGAGCGACATCTTTCAGCAGGAGCCTAAATTACAGAGGTGGCCCTGCCATGTAAGCAGAAGCAATGTGGAGCTACAGAAATAATGAAGTGAGGAGAGCCTGCTATTACCTCTGCCCTAAATACCAAAGATAGCCTCTGGTAGGCTGAAAAAACTGACACTACCACCCCATTTGATTAGGGGGCTACTGCTTTTGTACTTTTCCAGGTCAGAGAGTCCTATTTCTTAGTGATCATCACAGTAATAGAATTTTACCCATGGAAAAAGAAAGCCACCAAGTTGGGTCGCTGTTATTTAGCAGTCAAGCAAGCTCCCTTTAGTGGGGTCACCCCGAAGCCAACCCATCGGTTCAGGTTTGCTTTCTTCTTTCTGGGTAGTGCTTGAAAACTCTATCTTTTGGGTCTCCATCAGGCCTCCCACATCTTGGCATTCTTCCCACTCCCTTTATGCAAAACCAGGTCTCACCCTCCACCCCCTTAACCAAGCCCTAGCAATATGCTAGTATTTTCGTTTTGAAATTTTGGGCTTCAAAATTGAAGTAACATTGCTGTTCAAGACCGCATATAATTTAGGAGTACAGGTTCAAACGTCTGCACATGTATGTTCCCACACCAGGCTGCTGCCAAAGTGCCCAGACTCTCCTGCTGAGCTGTTTGTGCGTCCTGTTGGCTTCATCCTGTGGTGTATGTCTGGGGGCGGGGCTGGGTCCAGCAGCTGCAGTGGGGCGATGTTCCTGGCCATACCAGGAACTCCCTGCCAGGCTGCAGCCCACACGGTCTCTTGGGGCTCATTATTAGGTTTTGGTGGTGGTAGGTCTGTACCATCTGCTCTTTCTCAGAGGCAGGAGCCCCTGCGCTGTCCTCAAGCATCTCCACACTCTCCCCAGGCTTTGGGGCAGCAGTGGCCCCAACTCTAACAGCAACAGCCCATGGTCTTAGAAAGCGCTCATGTATGACAGGAGAACAAAGCTGGCATAGTGTCAAAGGCACACTCTTTTCCAGGGTTCCCTTCCCAAAGTCCCTTTCCTTCCCCATAGGTGTCGTCATTGATGCACGCACCCAAGGTCTCACTCCCTCTCTGGGCTCCCAAATGCATGACAAGGCATGAGGCCTCTCCAGACTGAACACATTTCTGTTTTCCCTATGGCTGGTCACATAGGGCCACAGCCCATTAGCTCCATGTCCATCCTTTGCACCCTTCTTTTTTGCTACCTCAGCTCAGTAGGTCAGGAATCCAAGGGGTTGTTTAGGTTTGGTTGTGCCTTTTTGTTAACTGCTTTGTTTCTTTATGTTTCCTCGATGAGTGTGATCATGTGGTCTTTGTCTATTTTCTTCCCACTTATTTCACTTAGCTTGACCTTCTTTTGTTCTATCCACATAATGCAAAAGGCAACATTTCATTTTAAGGTTTTTCTTCCTGTTTTATATTTTTTTTAAACACTCAGAGATCAGGTATTTGAGAGAAGGACTTGGAGAAAATGTGATGGAAAAGCAATTGCATCTGAGGTGTGGAAGGTGGAAGACTGGGTTTTAAATCTGTTTTCTTGCAGGTTTATGTCATCCACCAACCATCCACTTTGGCTTCTTCATTTACCAGAGGGCTATGTTGGAGAATCTGGATGTTCATAGTTCACAGGCTCCTCCTCCTCCGTCTCCTTCTCCTTCTCCTTCTTCTTCTTCTCCTTCTTCTTCTTCTTCTTCTTCTTCTTCTTCTTCTTCTTCTTCTTCTTCTTCTTCTTCTTCTTCTTCTTCTTCTTCTTCTTCTTCTCCTCCTCCTCCTCCTCCTCCTCCTCCTCCTCCTCCTCCTCCTCCTCCTCCTCCTCCTCCTTCTTCTCCTCCTCCTCCTCCTTCTTCTCCTTCTTCTTCTTCTTCTTCTTCTTCTTCTTCTTCTTCTTCTTCTTCTTCTTCTTCTTCTTCTTCTTCTTCTTCTGCTTCTGCTTCTGCTTCTGCTTCTTCTGTGAATAGTGCTGCGATGAATATCGAAGTTTAGTTAGTGTTTCTTCTGTGTGTTTTTGGGTCTCCAGAGTATATTCCCAGGAGTGGTATTGCTGGGTCAAATGGGAGCTCAATTTCTAGTTTCTGGAGGAATGTCCATATTGTTTTCCAAAAGGGCTGGACCAGTCGGCACTCCCACCAACAATGGATAAGAGTCCATTTCTCCCCACATCCACGTCAGCACCGGTTGTTCTTGCTCTTTTGGATGTGTGCCAGTCTCTGTGGCGTGAAATGATGCCTCATTGTCGTTTTGATTTGCATCTCTCTGATGATTAGTGATAAAGAGCATATTTTCATATGCCTTTAGGCCATTTGAATGTCTTCTTTTTGGATATTTCTGTTCATTTCTTCTCATTTTTTGATAGGGTTGGCTGTTTTCTTCCTGTAAAGTTCTACCAGTGCCTGACATATCCTGGATATTAACCCCTTATCAGATGGGTATTGGATTAATATTCTTTCCTAGTCTGTGGGCTGTCTCTGTATTTTGTCACCATTTCTTTTGATGTGCAGAAGCTTTTCAGTCTTATATAATCACATTTGTTTATCTTTGCTTCCATTTGCTTTGTCAGTGGTCTTTGAAGATGCCTTTAGATTCGGTGTTTCTTATAAATTCATGTCTGATGTTGAGATCTTTAATCCATTTTGATCTGACCTTTGTGCATGGTGTTAGAAGAAGATCTAAGTTCATTTTTTTTATATGTAGCTGCCTAGTTTTTCCAGCACCACCTGTTGAAAAGGCTTTCTTTGCTCCACTTAATATTTTTGCTCCTTTATCAAAGATTAAGCAATCATATATTGGAGATTGTGTGTCAAGATATTCAGTTCTATTCCATCGGTCTACAGATCTGTCTCTATACCAATACTATGCTGTTTTAATTCTGACTGCTTTGTAGTAGAGTTTGAAGTGGAGGAAAGTGATACCTCCCATATTCTTTTTCCCAAGAATATTTTTAGCTATTCATGGGGGTTTATTATTCCATAAAAAATTTCAGGAGTGTTTGGTCAATTTCTTTGAAGAATGTCATGAGTATTCTTATAGGTACTGCATTGAATTTGTATAAAGCTCTAGGGAGCATTACATTTTGATAATGTTAATTCTCCCACTCCATGAGCAAAGAATGTGTCTTAATTTCCTCAGGTCCTCTTTTATTTCTTGAAGCAGTGTCTTGTAGTTTTCTTGCACAGATATTTTATATTCTTAGTCAAACAGATTCCTAGGTATTTTATTTTCTGTGGTGCAATTGTGAATGGGATTGTTTCTTTAATATACCTTTCTTCTCTTTCATTTTTTGCGTATGGGAACACCATTGACTTTTGGGTATTGATTTTGTACCCTGCCACTCTACTATAAGAATCTATTGCTTCTAGGAGTTTTTTGGTAGAGAGTTTAGGGTTCTCTACGTATAATATCATGTCATCTGAAAATAGTGACAGCTTGCCTTCTTCCTTTCTTATCTGAATGCCCTTAATGTCCTTTTCTTCCCTGATTGCTAAGGCAAGTACTTCCAGTACTATGTTGAATGAAGTGGTAAGAGCGGGCAACCTTATCTTGACCCCATCCTAGGGGGAAGGCTTTCAGTTTTATCCCATTTAGAATGATGCTTGCTGTGGGATTGGAGTAGAAGGCTTTCACTATACTGAGGAAAGTTCCATCAATTCCCATTTTATGGAGAGGTTTTTTTTTTTATCATGAATGGGTGTTGGATCTTGTCAACTGCTTTCTCTGCATCTATTGCTATGATCATATGGTTTTTATTTTTCCTCTTATTCATATGATGTATTATGCTGATTAACTTATGGATGTTGAACCATCCTTGCATTCCCGTGATGAGGTTTATCCTACTTGGTCAGGTGAATCCTACTAGGATTCCCGTGAATCCCTACTTGGTCATGGTGTATTTGGATTCTATTTGTTAGTACTTTTTGAAGATCTTAGCATCAGTGTTCATCAGGGAGATTGGTCTGTAGTTTGCCTTTTTTGAGATTCTCTGTCTGATTTGGGTATCAGGGTGATAGGTGTCTCAGAAGCTATTTGGGAGTGTTTCTGTTTCTTCAATTTCCTTGAAGAGCTTGAAAAGGACTGGCAGTAGATCCTCGTTAAAGGTTTGGTAGAATTCACTGGTGAATCTGTTTAAACCTGGGCTTTTGTGTTTGGGTAGACTTTTTTTTTTTCGTACTTCCATGGATATTTTTAATAATCACCAGCCGGAGGGCAGCAGCTCTCATCTCGGTGGCTAACTGGCCGCAGTCTTAGTGGCTAACTGGCCACAGTGGGTAGACTTTTGATATTTCAGTGGTGATAGGTTTGTTTAGGTATTCCAAATCTTCTTGTTTCAGTCTTGGGAGACTTTAGGAATTCAGGAATTTGTCTATTTCTTCTAGATTCTTTTGGTTTGTGGTATACATACTCTCAAAGTAATCTCTGATGATCTTTTGAATTTCTATGGTTTCTGTTATGATATCACCCTTTCCATTTCTATTCTATTTATTTGGTTTCTCTCCTTCCCTTCTTTACTATTCTTGCGAATGTTTTGTCAATCTTGTTTATTTTTTTCAAAGAAACAATTCTTGGTTTCATTAATCTTTTGGATTGTTTTTTGAGATTGAAACTCATTGATTTCCTTTCTAAGTTTTATTATTTCCTTTCTGCCTGCACTGGGAATCTTTTTGCTGGTATTTTATAATATTTTTGAGCTGTGATATTTTGTGTGGGACCTTTCTTCTTTCCTGATGTATGCTTGAAGAGCTATGAACTTTCCTCTTACCATTGCTTTTGTTGTAGCAAACACATTTTAAAGTCTTCTCATTAAGTCTAGATGTGACTGTTCTCCAATCTTCAGTCCCTCTAACTTTGATGTCAAGACACGAGCAGGCAGGTTAAGATGAATATCGTCTGACAGTTTGTGTTATTCATCTGACCTGTGACAGTCTGTCTTTGCATTCTACTCTTGGGACCTTCTACTCTTACCTCACATACACTCTCGCTAGTTATTCATTGTATCATTGGTTTTAACATGGGAATTCCCAGGTCCAGTGAACACTTCAATCCCAGGAAAACTGGAATTATTGGTCACTCTATAACTCCCTCAGCTCTGAATTTCTGTAAGTTGGAAATCATATCTTGTATTACATAAACATAAGTAACGTTTTCTGCTTGTCAAAATGTTATCTCATCGGTTTGGAGACGGATTTTGAGACAGTCCACTGTTAAATAGAGATGTTTGTGGAATGTGCTGAATTCACGTCGGGTCAGCAAGACCACTCAAACGGGCATAAATCTGATCTGTTTCTACGATTGGAAACCTTGTATTCTTTTTAAAAAATATTTTATTATACCACCGTCATATATACAATTACAAAGATGTTCATGTTTGGGTTTTGGTCATACAGTGTTCCAGCACCCAGCCCTCCACCAGTGTCCATTTCCCACCACCAATGTTTCTACTTCCCTCCCCCTCCCTGAACCTGCCTCTATGGCAGAACTTTTGCATTCTTGATGGGTAAAGCACGAGATATTTCCTCATTAACAAAAGCAGTGAACGATGGTTTCAGACAAGCTCCAGGCTAATGCTCCAAATTGCAGTTGATTTGCAATCAAACTGCTTCCCACCTGGGTGATATTGCTAGGTAGGAATCAGGAGTAATCAGAAAGAGTTTATTTAACAAGGAACTAATGTTCTCTTTAGTCAACCTGGGAAAATCAGTCAGTTAATATTATAAAGTGTAAAATCGAACATAAATCCACACACATACAAACACATACTGCTTTGTTTTATCTTGTTCTAATAGAAAAACAAAACTGAAATTCCCAGAACTCATGTAACAAAAAATGAGAACCATTGAAGAAGAGAAAAAGAGATATAAGTTGTTGGAGTCTTTATTCAGGCATTTAACATATATAATTTAATTGATTCTTTCCCCTTCTCATTTATTTATTTTAATTTATTTTAATTAAACATTAAACATTATACTTATATTATAACATATACTTATGTTATATAACATATAGAATTATATATTATAAAATTTTATAATTATATTATAACATATTATATAATTTTACATAAAGCATTGTCATGTTATATAAACTTCAGACTTTATATTTTTAAAAAACAGTATATATATTATGCTAAGTTCTTTGAAAATCAAGTTCTATCCTTTAAAAACATGGAAGCTTTTCATCTTTTAAAAAACTATGATTTTGCATATCATTCTTGCTCAGTGGCTGGTTAATCTCAGCAGAGTTTCTGTATTAGTGTATATGCGACTGAGGTGAGCACTTAATTGATTCTTTGACTAACCCTCCTTTTACATTAATTTCCTTTTCCCTGACCTCCTATATTCACTAAAAATTCAGAAATTGAACACCATACCTAGGGAGAACTTCAAGGTACTTCACATGCCCAAATTCACCTGCCTGATTGATTCCTTGCTTTTACTCTATCTAGAATTTTCATACATTTTATATACATCTTTTAAGAGAAAATATCACCTAACACCTCCCCCAAAGTTTAACTTCTTTAAGTGAACAAATAGAAGCTCTCCATCAATTGCACCTGAAGCTACAATGGTTCAATTTGGATAGTTCTGGTGCATCCCTTGGGGAAGTTATGTTACAATTTGGGAAATGTGCATTTTTATTTCCAAAGACGCTTTTTATTTTTTGAAAATTTATTTATTTATTTATATTTTATTATATCACTGTGAGATACACAATTACAAAGAATTTCATGTTTGGGTTTCGGTCTTACAGTGTTCCAGCACCCATCCCTCCACCAGTGCCCATTTCCTACCACCATTCCCCCAATTCCCTCCCTTCCCCCTCCCTAGCCTGCCTCTATGGCAGGTTCTTTATCTCTTCTCTCTCTCTCTCTCTCTCTCTCTTTCATTCTTCCTTCTTTTACACATTGTGGATTACAATATATGCATTTAGAAGTTATCATGTGTATCTTTTTTTCTGTTTTCAATGTGAAGTTCTAGGCTGGTATTATCACTTGATCACTTGACATCCTGTTATTCATCGATTTGCTCAAGTGGGCACCAGGAATATTTCATTTGACCCTATCACATGTCAGTGTAGCCCAATGGCATCTGGTTGCTTCAGGAATACAAAGAGCCTCAAACCGTTCATTCAGGGTCTTGACGAAGAAGTCTGACCATCTTGTAGCTGGGCGTCCACGTGATATTTTGACATTCCGTGGGATCCAGTCGGTAATGGCTCTAGTACAGTGGTCGTCACCAAATCGCATTCCGTTATCCAGCCTATCTGATTTTCGATGCCTTGGCAAATGAGACAGCGTCCCTGACTCTGGAACAGTGACGGAGGTTGGAGCTCTGGATTCCTTTTTCACTAATTGTCAAAAGTATTATCACTTTTGACAATTATTAGCAAACTGTTCCCTTCTCCGCCTTTCCTACCTCTCACTCCACATCTTTGACAAGACCTCCTGATCCATGTTTTTCCTGACCTTGGATATTGCTTTCATAATATATATATTTATATCATGCAAATAAATACAGTCATTCTATATCTGTCTTTTCCCTTCTGGCTAATTTCACTCAACATGATCCTCTCCATGTCCATCCATTCATAGGCAAATTTCATAACTTCATTTTTCCTAACAGCTGCATAGTATTCCATTGTGTAGATGTACTACAGTTTCTTTAACCAGTCATCAGTTCTCAGGCACTCTGGTTGTTTCCAGATTCTGGCTATTGTGAATAGTGCTGCTATGAAAATAAAAGTAGGGATGGTGTTTCCGCTGCGTATTTTTGGTTTCCCAGAGTAGATTCCCAGGAGTGGTATGGCTGGGTCAAATGGGAGCTCAATTTCTAGTCTTTGGAGGAATGTTCATATTATTTTCCAAGAAGGTTGTACCAGTCCACATTCCCACCAACAATGGATGAGAGTCCCTTTCTCCCGCATCCACACCAGCATTTGTTGTCCTTGATCTTTTGGATATATGCCAATCTCTGTGGTATGAGATGATATCTCATTGTTGTTTTGATTTGCATCTCTCTGATGATTAGTGATGGTGAACATTTTTTCCTTAGGCCTTTTTGGCCATTTGAATTTCTTCCTTGTTGGAGTTTCTGTTCATTTATTCTATCCATTTTTTGATGGGGTTGGCTGTTTTCTTCTTGTAATGTTCTACCAATGCCTGATATATCCTGGATATTTACCCCTTATCAGATGGGTATCACTTGTATCACTTCACTTGTCTTCCTGTTGTTTATTGATTTTCTTGAGCAGGCATCAGTGACTTTTCCACTCGTTGGGAATGAGGTCCATTATTGTTACTGTTTTTGGCATATTGAATACACCACAGGTGCTTGCCAGGCTCTGCCGTGGCTCTGGGTTCATCTCAGGGCCTCAGTCAGATGGGTATCAGAGGGCTATCAGATGGGTATTGGGTGAATATTCTCTTCCATTCTGTGGACTATCTTGTATCTTGGTCACTGTTTCTTTTGAGGCGCAGAAGCTTTTTAGTTTCATGTAGTCTCAAATGTTTATCTTTGCTTCTAGTTGCTTTGTTAGTGGTTCGTCTTTGAAGATGCCTTTAGCTTCAATGTTGTGGAGGGTTTGGAAATGTGCCTATTAACCAGAAACATGGAGACAGAAAAAGCTTTATTGGTTTGCTAGGAGCAAACTCTGGGTGCAATGGCACTGCCTGTTCATTTTTATGCTTGGGAGAGCCTTGAGAGGGAGAGTTCTTCAGTACAGCTTTATATGCCAGGAGGAAACATGGTTCCAGGTGAAAATACCAATGATTTAAAGTGTCCAGACAGCAGCACCCTGTGCTACTGAAAAATCTGGGTGTTTAGAGCCAGTTAACCAGTGTCCATGATGCCTATAAGTAGAGGACGTCCCAAAAGTGGCTGAGGAACAGAAAAAGTAGGGAAGATGGGGGGAAGATAATCACACCTGGTCCAATGCCTCAAATCTGAGAACACTCAGATTTGAGGGTCTGAATAGGACAGAAAGGTGAACACTTAACACCATCAACAGTGGTTGATGGAACCACTGCCTGGTTTGAGACTCCTGACTTACAAAACTGAGAATTTATAAATGAGGGCTTATATGTCCTAGTTCTTTCTAACTATAGCTTTGGAAGACAATTTTAAGTCCTATGTGTCTTTTGTGATGGTGAAAATGAATCAATTGCCTCACAGGTGGCCAAAACATGCCATGGTGGTCATTAATCACCTCAGGATCTTGGTTTCTCAAATTCACAATGAAGCAAGTTCCTGAAATCTTGAGACAATAAGTTAAATAAAATGTATACACAGAAAAAGAGAATATTATGTGTTCATAAGAGTCTCCAGGTCTTATGATTAAATGACAGTTTACAGAAGTAACTAAATAAAGTTCCACATTTTGTTATTGGTCCTCTTAGAGGAAAGATACTGTTCTTGAGTCCGGAAGCTCATAAAAATTCCTTTAGTTCTGTGAAAACCACTTTGAACCATGTGCTTCATTTCCTGTTTTCTGAGGAGAAAGCAGGCAGCAAGAGTCTTTTCACACTTAGCTCCTAGACAGGCTTCATAGCCCCACGAGTCTGTTCTATGGTTAGAGACCAGCTATTAATCAAGTCTCCAAGTGCTAATTCTTATTCTGCAGTTGATAGATAAAACCTTAATAAAATCCCTGGTGTGCAAACAAACTTTGCCTCAAAGGTTGTTTGGAACCCAGAAAACTACAAAGTGCTCACACTGGGATTAATTGTTCTTCCAATTCCTCCCCAATCTATAAAATCTCGTTTCTTCTAAGAGATCCCTAAATCCTAGACAAAGACATGTAAGAGATCTTAGTGATGCAGTTATCAATGTGCCCTTGGGGAAATACAAGTAGCAAAAAAAATTTTGTTTTCCATTGGCGGTATGATTTGTAAGGTTTGGGACATCACTTTCTTGGAAAATCACCACATATTAGCTGACTAGGGAAGGATAAACTCAACTTTGAGAGTTGGTGGCTGGGTAAGGCTGAGGCTGGGTGTGGAGGATCAAGGGTAGTACTCTTGGTTTTCAGTTTTAGGATGAGGAATTTGAGTGGAGATAATGTGATGCTCCAGGGATTGAGAATGGGTCATTGTAATCAGTTTAACTGATTATTCCTCAAAGAGTCTGTGATTGTGACCTCATCTAGATAGTCTTTGCAGGTATAATTATATTATGGAATTTGAGATGAGATTACCCCGGATTAGAATGAACCCTAAATCCTATGGCAAATGTTCTTCTAAGAGGAGAAAAGAGGTGATCATATGGTAATGAAAGCAGAGGTTAGATTATAAAACCTTAAGTCAACGAGTGACAGGAGTTGCTGGTAACTGGAGGAACCAAGAAAGAGCTTTTTCCTAGAGCAGTTAGATGGACCATGTGCTTACCGTCACCTTGATTTTAAACATCTAGTCTCCAGAACCATGAGAACTAATTTCCATTGTTCAAACCACTAGTCTATGGTCATTTATCATGACAACCCTAGGAAACCAACGGAGAGGGACATATGGGTTGGGAGCAAACCTGCCCACTAGTAATATAAGACCCGGCTCTACCCTTTCTCTTTTCTGACAGCTCTACTTTATTCATCTCGCATCCATTTACATGTTATGTACAGATCTCCAGTTGGATAGATTCTAGATGAACAAAACAATTTTTTTCCCTAAAAAGGACAAATTTTGAGGAGAAAATGCTGGCAGGTTGTATATTTTTTCTTCAAGACAAATTGTGTCCAAGCATCTTTTGTTATTTCTTACCATGATCACAATGGTTTTGTGTCAACTGATTTGAAAAATACGTTTTGTGGGTAGGGGCCTAAAATAAGGGAGCCTATTTTCAGGGCTCATATTTCTTGGTTGTTCATATGTTCTGGTACCATTGATGCCATATCCTTCCAGAAATGCTCATTATTAGGTTTCTGGGAGTTCCCTTGCCGTTTTGAGATTTCTTCTTGATTTGTAGGCCTATTTTACTTTATACAACTTCATTTTGTTCTTTTTAACTTCCTATTCTCTCTACTTATATCTCAAGATAGTTAACTTCAAACAAATGTTTCCAGATTTCCACCTTCAATCTTGACTTCTTCCTGATCTGCTTTCTCAACTTCCTTCTTCAAATTTCTTCTTGAATTTCTTATTAATTAATTAAGGGTCAAATCTGGCAGTTCTTAGAGCCTATTCCTGGCTCTGCACTTAGGGATCTTTCCTAGCAGGCTTGGGAACCATATGGGTACTGGTGATTGAACTTGAGCCAGCCACATGCAAACACCCAACCTGCAGTTCTATTGGTGTGGCACCTATTCTTCAATTTCTTAAGGGTATCTGGACACAACATGCTCAAATCAAGACTCATCATCCTAGCCGGAGTTATAGTCCGGTGGGTAGGGTGTTTGCCTTGCGTGCGGTTAACCAGGTTCGATCCCTGTCATCCCATATGGTTTCCTGAGCACACTGTCACTGTCACTGTCTTCCCGTTCATCATCGATTTGCTCGAGCGGGCCCGAGTAACATCTCCATATGTCCTGTCTCATGCTAGTAGAGCCCAAGGGCATCTGCTTGCTCCAGGAACATAAAGAGCCTCAATCCATTCCAGAATGAGGTCTATAATTGTTACTGGTATTTGGCATATCAAACACAACACGGGTAGCTTGCCAGGCTCTGCCATGCAGGTAGCATACTCTTGTAGTCATCTCTAAGTCCAGCATTTATTGATGAACCGCGCGCCATAAGCTGTGATAGGCTGGTCTGCTGGGTCTCCCGAACATCGCCGGGTGTGACCTAAAAAGCAAATAAATAAATAAATATATAAATAATAAATAATATAAATAAATACTCCTGAGCACAGCCAGGAGTAATTCCTGAGTGCAGAACCAGGAGTAACTCCTGAGCATTGCCAGGTGTGACCCAAAATGCAAAAAAAAAAGCAAACAAAAAACTCATCATCCTCTCACCCCTGGCTTACCTAGTCTTCTTTTCATCTATCTATCTATCTATCTATCTATCTATCTATCTATCTATCTATCTATCTATCTATCTATCTATCTATCTATCTATCTATCTATCTATCTATCTATCTATCTATCTATCTATCTATCTATCTATCTATCTATCTATCTATCTATCTATCTATCTATCTATCTATCTATCTATCTATCTATCTATCTATCTATCTGTCTATCTATCTGTCTATCTGTCTATCTGTCTGTCTGTCTGTCTGTCGTCTGTCTGTCTGTCTGTCTGTCTGTCTGTCTGTCTGTCTGTCTGTCTGTCTGTCTGTCCGTCCGTCCGTCCAGTCCGTCCGTCTGTCTGTCTGCCTGCCTGCCTGCCTGCCTGTCTGTCTGTCTATTTGTTTATTTATTTATTTATTTATTTACTTGATTTTTTGGGTCACACCCGTCGATGTTCAGGGGTTACTCCTGGCTCTTTGCTCAGGAATTACTCCTGGCAGTGCTTGGGGGACCATATGGGATGCCAGGGATCGAACCCAGGTCGGCAGCATTCAAGGCAAACGCCCTACCCATTGGACTATCGCTCCAGCCCCTAGTCTTTTTCAGTGTTTCCAATGTCAGTAACCAGTTCTACCAATTCCGTAAACCAGAGATGCAGGTACAATCCTTGGTTCTTTTTCCTCTCTTACATTCCAACCTATCACCAGGTCCAGTGACCCCTCTTGAAACTAGCCAGGTATATAATCTATGGCAATTGCCTCCACTCTGTTTTAAACTCCCATCATATCAGATATGGACTCTTTTCAATGGTATCAATGTATCTTTCAAAGTCTTCTTGCTCTCTTTGTATAAATCTGTACTGCAACCAGATTGTCTCAAGAGGCAAGTCTGTTACTATCAGCATTTTGATTAAGGTTTTTCAGAAACATCCCTCCATTGCTTGAAGAAAACAAAGCTATGGAACATTGGCTACATGGCGCTACCTGCATTTTGCGTCTTTTGGTGGAAACGTTTACCACCTTCTAACTCTTTCTTTCCTAGTCACACTGGCTTGTTTGGGTTTGCCTACTTCCCAAAATGCTTTCTATCACAAGGCCTTTGGATTTGCCTTTACTGTGCTCTTTTTCTAGTTAACTTCTATATAGCCTTCCAATTTCAGGTCAAGATGTTTATGACCTGTTGTATTCAATGAAAACAGCCTTCATACTTTCATAACATAGCTGAGGTTATCAAATAGGAGGTGGGTGGGGTTGGAGGACGGGGAATGAGAGGTGGAATAGAAGTGATGCATACACAGGGGTGGAGGATCTTCAGTACTTCATTGGTGGCACTTTATTTTTTTTAAATTTTTTATAAGTATTTTATTATACCACCGTGAAATATACAATTATAAATATGTTCATATTTGGGTCTTGGTCATACAGTGTTACAGCACCCATCCCTCCACCAGTGCCCATCTCCAACCACCAATGTCCCCGGTTCCCTACCCCCCTCCCCCAGCCTGCCTCCATGGCAGGTTCTTTATTTCTTTCCCTTTCTCTCTATCTCTTTCTCTTTCCTTCCCTTCCCTTCCAGATTGCGGATTATAGTACATACATTAAAGGGTTGTCATGTGTATCTTTTTGTCTGTATTTAATGCTCAGTTCTAGGTCGGTATTAGTACTTTCGACATTGTTAGCACACTGTTCCATTTTCTGTCTTACCTAGCCTCTGACTCCCACACGTTTGTGATGATTTGCACCTTTGACAAGACCTCCTAATACATGTTTCGCTTGACCTTGGATATTGGTTTCATAATACATACATATATATTTATGCCATGCAAATAAATGCAGTCATTCTATATCTGTCTCTCTCCTTCTGGCTAATTTCACTCAACATGATCTTCTCCATGTCCATCCATTTATAGGCAAATTTCATAACTTCATTTTTCCAAACAGCTGTATAGTATTCCATTGTGTAGATGTACCAAAGCTTCTTTATCCAGTCATCAATTCTTGGGCACTCTGGTTGCTTCCAGATTCTGGCTATTGTGAATAATGCTGCTATGAACATAAAAGTAGGGATGGTGTTTCCACTGCGTATTTTTGGCTTCCTAGAGTAGATTCCCAGGAGTGGTTTGGCTGGGTCGAATGGGAGTTCAATTTCTAGTCTTTGGAGGAATGTCCATATTGTTTTCCAGAAAGGCTGTACCAGCCCGGCATTCCCACCAACAATGGATGAGTGTCCCCTTTTCCCCACATCCACGCCAGCACTTGTTGTTCTTGCTCTTTTGAATATGTGCCAGTCTCTGTGGTGTAAAATGATATCTCATTGTGTTGTTGTGATTTGCATCTCTCTGATGATTAGTGATAACCATTTTTTTTGTCACACCCGGCAATGCTCAGGGGTTTCTCCTGGCTATGCACTCAAGAATTACTCCTGGCAGTGCTTGGGGGACCATATGGGATGCCAGGGATCGAACCCGGGCCGTCATGAGCCAGCCGCATACAAGGCAAACACCCTACCCTCTGGGCTATAGCTCCAGTCCAGTGATGACCATTTTTAATATGTTTTTTGTCCATTCAATTTCTTCCTTGTTGAAGTTTCTGTGCATTTCTTCTCCCCCATTTTTTGATGGGGTTGTTTGTTTTCTTCTTGAAAAGTTTTACCAGTGCCTGATATATCCTGGATATTAACCCCTTATCAGATGGGTATTTGGTGAATATTCTTTCCCATTCTGTGAACTGCCTTTTGTATCTTAGTCACTGTTTCTTTTGAGGTGCAGAAGCTTTTTAGTTTCATGTAGTCCAATATGTTTATCTTTTCTTCTAGTTGTTTTGTTAGTGATGTTTCACCTTTGAAGATCCTTTAGCTTCAATGTCGTGGAGGGTTTTTCCTATATTTTCTTCAATGTACTTTTATGGATTTTAGTCTGATATTGAGATCTTTAATACATTTTGATCTGATTTTTGTGCATGGTGTTAAACACAGGTATAAATTCATTTGTTTACATGTCGCTGCTATTGGTGGCACTTTAGAGGTGCAGTTAAGTTGTACACCAAAAGCATTAACATGAACACTGCTGTAACCATGTTACCTCAGTAACAATAAAAATTTTTTTTTTGTCTTTTATTTTTTTTTTAATTTTTTTTATTATACCACCGTGAAACACACAATTACAAAGGTGTTCATAATTGGTTCTTGGTAATACAGTATTCCAGCACCCATCCCTCCACCAGTGCCCCATTTCCACCGCCAATGTACCCCTCCCCTCCCGTCCCCCACCCGCCTTAATAGCAGGTACCCCAGTTTCCTCTCTTTCTCTCTCTATCTCTCTCTCTGTCTCTGCATCTCTCTCCCTCTTATTTTACACATTATGGCTAGCCCTGCAGATATTTAGAGTTTATCACTTAAGTCTCTTTGTGTATATTCAGTGGTGAGTTTTAATCTGCCATTACCATTTCCCATATTTATTAAAACACTGGTATCTATATCCTATTAATGAATGCAGTCATTCTATATCTGTCCTTTTCCTTCTGACTAATTTCACTCAGCATGATAGACTCCATGTCCATCCATTTGCAGGTAAATTTCATAATTTCATCCTTTCTGACAGCCGCATAGTATTCCATAGTGTAGATGAACCACAGTTTATTTAGCCAGTCCTCTGTTCTCGGGCATTTAGGTTGTTTCCAGATTCTAGCTATAGTGAATAGCGCAGAGGTGAATAAAGAAGTACAGATAGTGTTTCTGCTATGTGTTTTTCGGTCTCTAGGGTATATTCCCAGGAGTGCTATTGCTGGATCAAATGGGAGCTCAATATCTAGGTTTCGGAGGAATGCCCATATTGTTTTCCAAAAGGGCTGGACCAGTCGGCACTCCCACCAGCAGTGGATGAGAGTCCCTTTTTTCCCACATCCACGCCAGCACAGATTGTTCTTGCTGTTTTGGATGTGTGCCAGTCTCTGTGGGGTGAGATGGTACCTCATTGTTGTTTTGATTTGCATCTCCCTGATGATTAAAGATGAAGAGCCCTTTTTCATGTGCCTTTTGGCCATTCGAATTTCTTCTTTTTGGAAGCTTCTGTTCATTTCTTCTCCCCATTTTTTGATGGGGTTGGCTGTTTTCTTCTTGTGGAGTGCTACCAGTGCCTGATATATTCTGGATATTAACCCCTTGTCAGATGGGTATTGGGTGAATATCCTTTCCCACTCTGTGGATTGTCTTTGTATCTTGGTCACCGAGTAACAATAAAATTTTAATTAAAAACAAGACTTCCCTGGTCTTTTGTTTTTTAGCCACATCCAGCAGTGCTCTGGGCTCACTCCTGGCAGAAATTGGAGGACCATATGCTGTGACAAAGAATGAATGTGGTGGGCTGCATGCAGAGCGAATACCTTACCCCCCTGTACTCTTGTGCCAGCACTTCTCGACCATATAAACCCCCCTTGCACTCTGGCCTGTGTTGTATACCCCTCTATTAACACTAGTCACATACATACCTTGATTCTGATTTGAAGTTGTCAGGGTATGCTTTTTTGTTTAGTGTTAAAAAGGATTCTTATCTCATTGTTGGTATCACTTTACCCAAACCATGTACATTTCCATAAAGAGATGACAGACGTGGAAATAGAGATTATTGTTAACTCATTTCTATTATTCTTTAGGACAGCATTTCTTGAACAGGGGACATAAAGACTCCTATCTGCCTCTAGGCTATTCCAAGGGGTAAAATATTCTCTTGACCTTCAACTGACCCTATTATAACCTATTACAACATCTCTGTAACTTCCTAACCTCTCCTTCAGCAGAATGATAGCATACCATCACATCAAAATTTTATTATTAAAGCATTCCAATATCTAGGGACCAGCTGATAGGATGGGGGGCATAGGAAGATAGCAAGGTCAGAAGGGAGCTACAGAAGGAAAAAGGTTGATAAACTAGGTGAGGTTCTTGATAACATGGATTATGGGGCCAGAGAGAGACATGCAAGGCCAAGCGCTTGCCTTGCATGTGTCTGATCTTGGTTTGATCTCTGTCGTCCCTATACAGTTCCTCAAGCACAGCTAGTGGTAATTCCTGAATGCCGAGGCAGGAGTAACCCCTGAATCCCTAAGCATCACTAGTTGTGGCCTCCTCCCATAAAAAATCAAACAAAAAAAAGCAAAAGAAACACTTGCTGATGTTGACTTGTCTTCGGATAAGTATCTGGTGACTCTAACAGTTGGACACGCCATGTTAAACAGCTAAATTTGTTTTATTTTTGTCCTGTATTAAAAGTAAAAGTATGAGACTAATATCCAAGGTCAGGGAAAACAAGGGTCAGAAGGATGTGTTAATGGTTGTAATCTATCAGATGTGTGTGAGGGACAGTAAGATAGAGAAGGGGCCAGTTTGACAATAATAGTTGGAAACAGTAACTCTAGTCTAGACCTGAGTATTGAAAGTAGGTAAAAGGGCTGTTTATGACAACACTTCAGTGCCCATATTTCAAACCACAATGTGGGGTGGGGAGAGAGGAGAAAAGTGCCTGCCTAACAGGGAAGAGAACGGAGAGTAGAGAGAAGGCAAAAAGGCAAAAGGCAAAAGAGGGCCAAAGAAAGCAGGATACAGCTTTTGCATCTTTTCTTTTTTTTTTTTTTGAAGATGGAACAAGATTTTTTATGATTCCCCCCTTCTGGCACCCCCTGTGAAATCCCAGCATTAACTGCTTACTCCTGAAACAGCGAGTTTCAGGAGTTAAACAGCGAGTTTAACTCCTGAAACAGTCTTTTCCTGGAATTAGCCGACAAGGTTTCCACTGCATTAACCCGCCAGCCGCAGCTCATGGACCCCAGGACCTCTTAGGGCTCTTCCATCACTTACTGGGCCTTAGGAAGCAGGGTCTTGCCCCAACTTTTGTATCTTTTCAATACAGACCTCCCACACCAATGGGAAGCAGTTGAGGTCAATTCCCTCAGGTAACTTCTCTGAGGACTTTACCTAGTTCTTTTGAAATGTTAATACTGACCAGCCAAGGTCTGCCTTGGAAGTGCCAGTGCTGGGTAGAGTGGGGGGAAGGGGGAGAAGGACATGTATCTGTACCAATGGATTTTCTACAGCCAGGTATATATTTCTCCAAAGCCTTCACAAGATTCTCATCTTTACTTCATAGTTGTTTTGTATATTAGCCTTTAGACTTACTAGAGAGCCAAACTTGCTTGCATGGAGGCAAACAATATTTCTCTCTGGTCTAATTATTTAGAGATCCAACGTGGCAAGGTAAATATACTGGTAAGATATAGCTAGTCCCACGATGATTGTGGCAGCACGAGAGAAATATTTATACCAGCTAACATAGAATACATGGTAAGATATACTGCCACATTCAAACTGTCCTCCTGCTTCATCTACAAAGTGGCCTACAAGAGGCAACTCCAAGCAAGATGCAGAGACTCTGGGCAACAATGTACTACAACACTCCATAAGTTTTTAATTAATGATAAAATTTTGATGGTATGTTATCATTCTGCTGAAGAAGAGGTTAGGAAGTTATGGAGATGTTACAATAGGTTATAATAGGGTCAGTTGAAAGGCAAGAGAGCACTGATCTGCATTCAGGGGGCAGGTGCACAGCACTTTTGTTGTAAAAAATCAGTCCAACCTTCAGTTCAATGGGTTACTTTATCTACAACTGTCGTCTCTACACTTCAAATGATTTTGCAGCTTGATCACAGGTCTTTCTCTGCATTCTTGTTCCTTAATTCCCCAAAATATGTGTTTTAAATTTGAACCAGTTTGGCAAAGACCTTAATAATGATATAATAGTTTTTTGTTATATTCAAGAAATCAAATATCTTCCTATCACACATAGAATCGAAATATTTCAGCAGATTCCATAAGCCATTGTAGTTTATGGAAAACATGTACCTAAGAGTACAAAATCCATCATCACAAGTAAGTTTTGTGCTCATCTGGTTATAGATTTTGTGTGTGTGTGTGTGTGTGTGTGTTTGCTTTTGGGTAACACCCAGTCAGTGGTTACTCCTGACTCTGCACTTAGGAATTACTCCTGGTGGTGCTGGGGACTATATGGGATACCAGGGATCGAACCCAGGTAGACCACGTGCAAGGCAAATGCCCTACCCTCCTATTGCTCCAGCCCCTGTCTATAGATTTTTACCAAACAAATTGTAAATTTTGGAGTCCCAAGATTCTCTAGCTGTTGGTACCAGTCTTGGAGAATGAAAAGTTCATGTCATGCAATATCAAAGCTGGCCAAAGCCTTTGCTCCCTTTCCTATAGAAACCTCCACCAGTTTCTGGCTGGCACAAATAGGGGAATACAGCCTGTCCAATAGGCTCCGGCTGGCGTCTCAAGATCAAGGCCTTTTGCTTAGTCTAAATGCCAGTTCTTCTCTAATTGCCGTGTCCCAAAACTATCCTCTACTCTTCCTTGCCATGCATGCCCCTCCAATTCCTTTCCAACTGCCTTTCCTTCTTACTTCCCACATTTCCTCTTCCTCTCTTCACAGTCATGTATTTATAATTTTATTACTCACTGAGATGCATTTTTGTCCCTTGCTTTCTTGTGGGAAAAATGTACAGCTTGTGGTTTAGGTCTTCCATTCCTACTTGCTCAATTTTTTGCTCCTTTCTCACTATGTTTTTTACTGAGAGCCCACGACACACAGTAGTCAGCTAGTGTTCTCAAAGGCCTTCTTCAGAATTCAGACTCCACGAACATTTTATCAGACCTCTAAAAATAGCCCCTGAGATGCACTCATCTTCTCTCCTTGCTTTCCCTTCTGGTGTGAAGAGAACAAGAGTTAGACAAATGGGTATTCGCTCAGTGGTTGTTGGAGTACTCAGGATGGTGAGAGCACTGTAATGGTGGCTAACAGATTTGGTTGATAGTAGGTTGGAATTTGAATTCAGCTCTATTCTTTTTTAACTTTGCAAACTCAGCAACTACTTAATCTTTGCTTTTCATAAAGACAAGCAAAAAAAAAATAAAACCCAAACCAACTGTTCCCTAGAATTAAGAAATAATGACAGATTAATTCATGTCTCTCTCTTATTTTTCCAATATGACCTAGAGACAAAGCTACCTGCCTGGGCTTATAGTAACACTTAGGAAATGAGTAGTGAGTCTTCCTCCCCATCTTGAAGTTTTTCTGAAGGCATTTAAATACCCCAATACCCCAACTAATGATATATATTTAAAATTCATTTAAGGAAAGTTCTCAGTCTTCTCTGTTACAGGCAAGCAATAAAGGCTGTTTGTATAGTGAGACCTTCCTCCGATGAAGACAGGGTCTTTCAGGTGGTTGGTCAGTCACTTGTCACTTGTCACTTGTCTTCCTGTTGTTCGATTTGCTCGAGTGGGTTCCAGTAATATCTCCATTCGCTGGGAATGAGGTCCATTATTGTTACTGTTTTTGGCATATCGAAAACACCACGGGCAGCTTGCCAGCCTCCGCCGGGCTCTGGGTTCATTCATCCCATGAGGCCCAGTCTTTTGCAACCCTTGAAAATGCATCAACCAGGAGATACACTAGTTCTTGTCTCTGAATGTCTTTAAATTGATTCAGGGAGTTATGAAAGTAAGACATCCCCTGTTCAAAGAGTTGATACAGAATTTCTATAGGTGGTACTTTGGTATCATATTGTTTGAGAAGCTCTCCAGGTTATTCTGACATTATTAGGTTGCCAACCAATGCTCTGATGAGTATTGTGTATCTGATGAGTATTGTGAATCTTGTGTAATGAACCACAGAGAGGAATATCTACATATTGAGAATAATTTGTGAGTGATGCTTCCAAGAAGTTAATTGGGTAAAAATTATGTGTCTATTCTCCCAATTTAGGGTGAGTAAATAAACTCAAGCTAATCTCTCTTATTCTACCAGTAAGGCCTAGAGATAAAGCTACCTGCCTGGGCTCATGATAACACTTAAGAAATGCATAGTGATTCTTTCTTCCCATCTTGAAGCATTTCTGAAGACATTTAAATATCCCAACACTCCAACTGATAATATGTATTTAAAATTAAAAATATCTAGTCAACTGCTTTTTTTTTCAGTTCCCTGTTCCAAACTGTAACTTAATGTGTTGCACTTAATGTGTATCTCCATGGAAACAGGTATTTCTGCTTAAGGACCAATCCTGCTCTTGAACATTTTTCTCTCTCTTCTATCTTTTTGATGATGATCAATGAGAAGTGGTGAACAATTGAGAGCAATGTCAGTGGAAAATGTGTAAAGAAACTGGATTTAGACTCCTCTTAGGGGTGTGCAGTGCTTTCTCAAATTTGTGGTTTCATTTTTTGATAATAAGATATTTATACCCTTCTGGGATGGAGAGAAATGTCCTCCATCTCCAGGCTATTGTTCAATACTATGTAGGTATGTTTCCAAGTATGAAAAAAGCAAATTCAACAATATCATCTCACTATCATTTCAAGGGTTCAAAAGAATAGACCAAAAATCCAGTTACAATTCTGGATTTTACGCAAATCCAACCTGTAGATTTGTATATTGTTTCCTTCCTACTCCACTAAGTAACCCCTGAATCAGATGTGAATTGTATAGGCTCAATGTTTTACAATATCTACCTGGAGATGATTTCAGGTGTGAGAAGTCAAGGAGTTAATCCTTCAAGAACTATCCTGCCCACATGCCAATCAAAGTCCAGATTGTAACTGATAGGGACAAAAGAACTATGGAGAAAAGATTTAAAAATATGGCCCTAAGAAGAGAATAATCAGCTTGGAATGCCACAAGGGTGGCCTAGGCAGTGCGTGATAATCTGAATAAGTCTAGATAATCTGTCTGACTGGACACCAGGAGAAAATTAACTCAGCAACCTCTCCTTCAACAGAGGGACATCTGCCCCTTTTTTAAAAAGGTATAAAAGGGGAAATTCTTCTGCCCTTCTCTGAAATTTTTTATTGGGATACTCTCTCATAATCTGAAATCTTCCCTATATTCCTATCCTTTTTATTCTTACTTTAAATAAAGTGATTTTGTTTTTAGTTTTAAATTCAGCCACTCTGCTTCAAGTCTTGACTACTTGAGGATCAGAAACTGATCCAACATAGCCAATGCTTCAGGTAGACAGGATATGAACTGGAGATTATCTTGACTTTCTCCTTAAGAGTGATCAAGTTAAATGCAGTACCTTGATAACTGGTTTATACTGACAAAAAGATGTTTGGGACAAGGCATGTGGAAGCTTCTTACTATTTTGGAGCCTGCCTAGTTCCAATCTAATTTGGGAGATCTCCAAACTCCAGGTAGGGTTAAGGACACACTTTGCTGCTCACATGACAGAATTCCCGACTGATGCATGTCTCTGAATATATTCCTCTCATTAAGGGAACATGACAGTATTTCTGTGGTTACTGCACCAAACATTTAATATTTAAATATGGGACTGATTTCCTAGGCAGTCTACTGCATTAAGAATAATCCACAATGTGGAAGGGAAGGAAAAGAGAGAGAGAGAGAGAGAGAGAGAAAATTAAGAACCTGCCATAGAGGCAGGCTAGGGGAGGGAGAGGGAATCCGGGACATTGGTGGTGGGAAATAGGCACTGGTGGAGGGATGGGTGCTGGAACACTGTATGACCAAAACCCAAATATGAAAATCTTATGAACATCTTTGTAACTGTATATCTCACAGTGGTATAATAAAATATAAAAAAAGAATACCCTACAGAGCAAGCAGTACAGTGGAAAGACATAGAAGTCTAGTGAAGTGTATATGAAGAATTTAGACTACCTATATAGGGCAGAAAAAAATGAAAAGAAAACAGGGACATCCATAAGATATATTTTTGTCCCGTATAAAGGGAAAACCAAAAGTAGGTAGTCAAAGGCGCTAAGAATTCATCAGAAACCAAGAAGACTCTTTCTGGTTACTGGTACATTAAGCTTATAGGGGCTATTGTGGGGGTGTGTCTCAGGATTTTAAGATAGGTATGGATGCTCTGTGCATGGAGATCTACATCTAATACACCTTTGAAGATCTGGTTTCACTGCCACGTCAGTCAATTGAGAGACATGGTAATGTGTTGAAAAGGAGCAACATAATTTTTTATTGACAGAAAGTAAGAGATACATGAGGGGAGAGAAAGAGAGAGATATATTCAAGAAAGACCACAGGCTTCTACAAAGTGGGAAATGCAGAGAATGGCTTTGGGAGAAGGCTACATACAATTTCTCTTAGTTGTCTTGATGGGGAGTTCTCTGTGAATGTAAAAAGTTAAACTGAGCATTGTCCCAGTCAGAGGCTATAGTCCTTTAATATTCTTATCATGACCTTTAGATTCTTCTATAGCTTCTGCAACAGAAGAATTCCACCTTTCTTTGTGTGGTACCTTGGTCTCTCCATATCCAAAGCTCAGCCCAAAAGTATAACATAGAAAAGGCAGCTTCACTCCTGTGTTCATTGGAGCACTGTTCACAGCAGCCAGAATGTGGGATCAACTCAGGTGTCCAAGAACAGATGAGAGGATAAAGAAACTATGGTACATTTACCCAACAAAATACTATTCCATCACAAAGAATAAACATAACTATGAAATTTACTTATACATGGGTGGACAGGGAGAGTAGCATGCTGAGTGAAATGAGTTAGAAAGAGAGGGACAGAATGATTGCACTAATTGTGCGATATAAAGAAAACATAGTTGAGAATAATGCTTAAACACAAACAGAAACTAAGGCCAGGAGGAATGGTCTATGGTCGGAAACTTGCTGCAAGTTGGAGGTGGTGAGTGCAGTTTGGGTAGGAGAGAAACTGGGGACGTTGGTGGTAGGAAATGTGCACTGGTGAAGGAATGGGTGTTGAATTTCATTTTTAAAGATCTTTCTGGTTTCTCTATAAGAAATTACTTTGCAGAGGCAACCAGGAGTAGGGAAGCCAGTCACAAATCTACTCTGGTATTATAAATGAGAAATAGTGCTTCTTCGGATAGCCTTGTAGATGTGGGAGTAGTGAAATGTAGCCAGACTTAAGATATATTTTGAGAGGAAGTGAATAGTCGTAATAAATCTAAGCAACTGGAAGGAATAAATTATTATGCAATTAGATGGATCACAGAAGATTGGAACCATCAATATAAATTTGTTAATTAAAAGTCTGGGGTTTGTTGAAAGGCGAGGAAAGGCTCTGGGTCTGAAACTCAGAATCCAGTAATAGGTGAGAACACAGCAAAGGAGATGATATGGTTGAGAAGGAAGGACAATCTGAGAGAGCTCAGTGAGGAAATTTGGAGAAGAACATACTCAGCTGTCAAATACTGCTGAGAAGTTTATTGATCTTTTCTTTTACAGCTGGGGGTCTGAGGTACATAAAGAATTTGGTGTCTTGCATTCCCAAGAGGGAGACTCTGAATCTTAATTATCCAAATGAAAGAGTGTCTTTGTTATTCCTCATGGGTCCTGTTAAGGTGACTCCTTGGTAAGAATTGAGTCTGGCCTTGTTAGAAAGACCAACAGTATCATTCCAGTGGAGGGCTGAAGCTTTGATCTCAAAGATATCAGCCCAATTCCATGACTGTGGAGAGTGGGATGAGGCCATAATTTTAGTTCAATTCAGGTGAGCAGTTAAGTAAATCAATTTCTGTTTTGATGAAGCCCCAATAAAACCAGTGAAAACTGAAGTTCAGTGCAGTGTTGTGTTGGTAAAGACCTCAACGTGCTGGGAAGGAGACACGCCCTCATTCTGTGATGAGGAATGATATTGTCATTGTTTTTGTCATCATTCTACCATTTGGATCAGCTGGAACAGTTGTGCACACGTCAATAAGTTAAAAAGTACTACGAGAATGCCTCCGCCCATGATCAACAGTGAGTCATGGTGATACATTATACTAGATATTAACTGCCAAGATTAGAAAAAGAACAAGAAAATAAAAGAAAAAGAAACCACTATTACCATTTTCTCTGTCATCACCCCTGCATAAAAATTTCTCAGTCTTGAGCTAGATATTCATTCCCACAGAACATTTAATCTGTAATCCAAGTATTATCATTTACACAGAGTCCAACAGGAAAGACCATGAATGACTCTCCTCTTTCATCATTGTGAAGTTGGAGGAATGTGAAAAATTGGGGCTGTCTTGAGTTTGTGGGCATAGTAAGGCCAGCCCATCTATTACAGCTAATAAAAGGGAACTGACAACTCAAGGGATGTAGAAGTAACCAGGCTGTTGGCACATCTCTGAGGCTTCAGGGCTGAGGACAGAATGGCTCTGGAATGAGCGGGGAGATATTGTGCTGGATGGCCTGAGGCATAGAATTAATATACAACTGGGGGGTGGAGGGATAGCAAAACGAGAAGTTCTCTTGCCTAGCATGCAGCCAATCTGGATTTAATCCCTGGCACCATATGGTTCCCCTGAACCCTGCCAGGAATGATTCCTGAGCACTGAGACAAGGTAAGTCCTGAGCATTGACAGGTATGGCCCCAAAATGAAAACAAACAAAAAAGGAAATAATATATTACTTGCAGGAAGCACATGCTACCCACACTCAAGGCCAGGAAAGGGGATATATGGGTGCCACTGCTTATAATAGGACTATAATATAATGTTATAACATAACAGAAGAATAGACTGGCACCGTACATTCCACATGTTGCATTTGCCTTCCATTGTAACAGCGGAATTGCTGCATGTTGGGGCAGGTCTGAATGATAGTGTGGGTCAACTTTAGAATGGATGTGATATCTGTTTGGTGGGGCCAACTTTCCTTTTTGGATAAAGGATAGCACCTGTCTAGTTTTTAACTATTAAAACGTTTATTAGTTTTAAATAACCCTTATGTTGTTTATGTTCTGTAAGTCTGGAGTTTGGGCCGAGTTTGTCTGGTTCCTCTGCTCAGGGTTTTGCAAGGTTGAAATCAAAGTGACGCTGGGTTGTGGTCTCATTAGAAGAATTGATTAAGGAAAAATCTGTTTCCAAAGCTCACTCAGGTTGTTGTCAGAAGTTCCTTGTAGTTATCAGGATGATGTCTCACATTCCTGCTGGCCATCAACAGGTGATCAGCAGATTTCCCAACTCAGGGGCCTGACTACTTCATCTTCAGTTCCAGGAGTGGAGGCCGTACTTCACAATTCAAATTTCCTTGTCAAGAATAGTCTAGTCTTTTCCTCTTCCCTTTGTCATTTTAGCAATTAGGGAGTTGCATACACTTTGTATGTAGCACTTGGACACTTGACCATGCTGCTTACTGGTGATTACACAGTCAAGTTGAGGTACAAGGACTTCCAGACAGTAGAATTGTGTGCAGTTAGTACTTGGGATTGAACTCATGGTCTCACATTTGCAAGGAGGGTAATTTTAGTCCCTGAGTCATCACCAAAGTCCCTAGTCTATCATTTTTCAGGGGATACCTGAAGTTAATGTCTCTTCTTAAGGTCAACCGACTTGGGGCCATAACAGCATCTGCAAAAGCCATTCATAGCAGTACTTGAATTAGTGTTTGGCTGAGTAACTCACTGGAAGACAGTGTATGTATACAGGAGACAGGGAAATCTTGGAGGTTGTTGTAGAGCTCTGTCCATAGCACTCTGTATCAGAGGCAAAGATAGTAAATGTCTACTAGTGAGAACAAGCAGTTTTATGAGGCAAATATGTAAGTACTTTCTGGATATATCAGCATGCCTCAGGTCTCTATTTTAAGCATTGGATTCAACAAAACTGAGTATAGAGGGTGATTTAGGAACTGGCAATAAAATCTTAAGATGTATGTTTGCATGTGGATTATGAAGATACTAAACATAAGCTCAGTAAGAAGACCTAAATCTGATATTACCAACCATTTTAGGAATTTTTTTCAATTTCTCAATTGACAGGGCCAATTAGAGGGAAGACTTGTAACTAATGGGGTGGGGGAATGCTCAAATATTTTGTGAAAAAGAGTTAAATTTTCTACTTTGAAATTGTGCATCTCTTAGGAAAAAACAAATTTGAAAATATATCTATCAAGGACTGAGTTTAGTTTTATTTTTAATCACACCGGCGATGCTCAGGGGTTTCTCCTGGCTCTTCACTCAGGAATTACTCCTGGCAGTGCTCGGGGGACCATATGGGATGCCGGGGATCGAACCCAGGCCGACACGGGCCGGCCGCGTGCAAGGCAAATGCCCTACCCGCTGGGCTATCGTTCCAGCCCCCTGAGTTTAGTTTTTAGTTATATTTTTGACTGTTTCTGCAGCAACTTTATATTATTATTTTTAAAGCTATTTTCATTGCAGTACAGGTATTTACAATATTGTCAATCATACTTCTCATGAATACATCTTTTTAACACCACATTCATCACCAGAAAGTCTGCTTCCCATCACCAGTGTCTCAAGGACCCCTTCCACTCCCTCATACCCATGTAAGTTCAGTTTTACAGAGAAAAATTTTAGCTATGAGAATTTTGACCATTTGCTGATCTCTTTTCTTACTCCTGGTTCTTCTTGTTCTTTTGTTCTTGTTCTTGTTCTTGTTCTTGTTCTTGTTCTTGTTCTTGCTCTTGTTCTTGTTCTTGATCTTGTTCTTGTTCTTATTCTTTTCTTCTTGTTCTTCTTGTTCTTCTTGTTCTTGTTATTCTTGTTCTTGTTCTTGTTCTTCTTGTTCTTGTTCTTGTTCTTGTTCTTGTTCTTGTTCTTCTTCTTCTTCTTCTTCTTCTTCTTCTTCTTCTTCTTCGTCTCTACTCATTATCAAAGGCATGTGGCTAGATGCTGGGATATAAACTTATATGCTTCAAAGAGCTCACATCAATGGGAGAAACCAGGATAAAATAGTAGTAAATGTCCATTGGCAGGTGCATCACTGTGGGAGCCAGGGAGCCCTGTAGAGGTAACTAACTCCCACTTGGAGCATCATTTGGAGTGGTCTTGAAGGAGGACTTAAATAATCTGTCATTTACTTGCCCATTTAAAATTTAGGTGGTTTATACATAATGATAATGACTATCCAAGCACAAGACCTATGAAAACACTCAACACATGTCAATGTTCTCATCACCATCACCTCAAACCATGGCATGTCCCTGCCTGAAATGTGTATTCCTAAGATTGATAAATAATCACCAGCTCGCCTTGCTTTCAGATGTAAGTTGCTTTCAGATGCAAAGGACCCCAATCAAAGGCACAGAGTTTGCCTCCCAACCCCCTCCCGAGAGACTGGCACCCCTATTTCCCCATCTAGAGTGTATCTTCAGTGGGTCTCCATTGGGTATACATCAGAAACATGCAGAGAAACTGATAAAACTGATGGTGGGCCCTAGTCCTCGAGATCCCTATTACTGATAATTTGCATTCTTGTCAAGAGTTAGGTGAAGGTAAGGCTGCAGTTGTCTATGCGAGACAACTATTTCATGGGTGCCATTGACCTTTGTTGATGGTACCTACACAGGGCTGAGAAAAATCAGATGGTTGGTGTGTTTTACAGAGGACATGCATGAATCTGGTCCTGGAGCAACACACAGCAGTGAAAAATGGCAACCCCAGGAAAGGGGTCAGGAGTTTCCCACTCGGGTGGGGAACAGTGAGTCTGTCAGGGAGGTTGTGATTTGAAAGGGAACCATTTGCCTGCTTGCACTCTCCTGGTGACGACAAAGCACCCAGCATTACCCAAAGTGATGAGGGAATGATTAATACCCAGAGCTTCTTGAGCAGAAAGGGTGGGCAACTGAGATGCAATTAAGATGATAAAGAACCCCAAGAAGCACAGCTTAGCAGCAAGTTGGGAGTGCTAAGCTGACTAGGAGGAGAGATATAGCCTGCCTCTTGCTCTGCAGATGGCTTATGAGACAGAGATGGGGTTCGTGACTCCAGGCTCATCACGGATAGAGAAGGAAAGGAATCAGGAAGGTTATTCAAGGTGGCGGTGTTCCTTTGTCTTCCTCCTTTTCCTTCCTCCAGAGAAGGGCAGATTCTCTAGCAGTCACAGATAACAGTGTTGATGAGATTATTGATGGGTTGTTGGTGGAAAAAACAATTGGGATTTGTTTTAAATTCAGACTGTGTCTGGCTTGGTTTGCAATTGATAGAGGGAAGTAAATGACCTGAAGGAGGTACTCAGTGTGATTCATAAGTCTTGTGTGAACTTCTAAGGTTACATACACAGGGCTGCCCTGCTCTGAGCGATGAAATCATTTCTAGTGTTCCTTTGCCTTCCCTTTCCCTGCTCTTTCTGCTCTTCTGGACACTGACCTCTTTTCAGGGCCAGATAAAAGCTCTTATGCACCAAGAAAATTTTCAATTACCTCCTGCAAACTGTTGTCTGTCCAATCAGGTACATTCATACCAAATAACCAAGTGGTGATTTAATGCATCTATTTAAATCAATGCCCTTGTGCCAGCAAATAACCTGGGAATAGTAGAAATAGTAGGACAGCAGAAAACAGGGAAGGTGGCACTCACTGTTTATACATGACAAAGGACGCAATGTTTCTTTTATCTTTTCTTTTGGGTCACACCCAGTGATACTCAGAGATTACTCCTAGCTCTGCACTCAGGAATTACTCCTGGCAGTGCCCGAGGGACCATATGGGATGCCAGGGATAGAACCCAGGTCTGCTGCGTGCTATCACTCCCTACCTGCTGTGCTATCACTCCAGCCCAACGATCCAACATTTCTGCTTCAATGTCTGATATACGCCACATTTTACATAGATACCTGTCCCTCTCTTAAAAAAAAACCTCTACCTATAAAATTCCTCTTTTTACCCAACCTCCACCCTCTCATGTGCTCTATTTCACCTTCTTTGCTGCTGCGCTTGTGTGTGTGTGTGTGTGTGTGTGTGTGTGTGTGTGTGTGTGTGTGTGTGTGTGTGGTGTCACACCTAGCAATGATCAGGAATTACTCCTGACTCTGCTAGCAGGAATCACTCCTGGAAGTGCTCAGGGAATCATATGGGATTCCAGGTATCAAACTTGGGTTGCCCACATGCAAGGCAAATGCCCTCCCTGCTGCACTATCACTCCAGTTCCACATGGCTAGCTCTCAACTCCACTTCTTATCAAGTCTCTTTTCCAAATATGTTCCTCTTTATTCTTCTCCATTACAATCTGTGAGTTAATCCTTTTAGACATGTTCACCCTCAAAATAGATCCTCATTCTTCACCATTTATTACCTCTGATTCTGTGCTACAACAATTTTTTTGTAAGTATTTTATTATACCACCGTGAGAATACAATTACAAAGATGCTCATGGATGGGGAGAATCAACATTGTCAAAATGGTAATACTGGGGCCGGAGTGATAGCCCAGCGGGTAGGGCGTTTGCCTTCCATGAGACCAGCCTGTGCTAACCCGAGTTCGATCCCCGGCATCCCATATGGTTCCCGAGCACCGCCAGGAGTAATTCCTGAGTGCAGAGCCAGGAGAAACCCCTGAGCATTGCCGGGTATGACTGAAACTCAATCATGATCAGCTTTGTAATAGTATATCTCACAGTAGTATAATAAAATTTTAAAAATAAAAATAAAATAATTTAAATTTAAAAAATATGGCAAATGTTTCCTCCACTTTACATTGAGAATATTTTAAAATATGTATTTAACACTTAGGTGTGATGCGTGATAAATAATTTATGTGAATTATCTTATCATATCCTTAACATAACCTCGTGATGAATATTATCTTTGTCCCCATCTGCAAGAAGAGGAAATGAAGACTTGATGTATACAATTTCACTCATCGAACAAGAGGCATAATTCAAAATTAAAACTCACCCCCTTTAGTTCTAAAGTACTTGTTCTAAGTACGACTCTTCCAGTGCCTAAATAAGCTGATTCAACATCTTTGTAATTGTATATTTCATGGTGTTATAATATAATATTAGAAATTTAAAATTTTAAAAATTAAGAAAAAAATAAATGAATTAAGAGCAAATAAAATAAAATAAATAAGCTGATTCCCAGGTACACATGGCAGAGCAGAAACTAGCTTTCCCGTTGAGTGGCCACCAGGCGGCCGCAAATTTACCTCCAAATTACCATAAATATTCTACCCACCCTCTGAGAGAGCCCCACAAAGTAATGAGAATATAGCGCCAGCATGGCAGAGCCTGGCAAGCTGTCCGATGTGTATTCGATATGCCAAATCCAGTAACAGAAATGTTTATTTTCCTGACCCCGAAAGAGCCCTTAATATGGCAGCAGTGCCTGATAAAATTTCATGGCCATCCTAGACTGCCAAAACGAAGAAGGACTAAAATGACTGTCTGTACTTTCAATGCACGTATGCTGGCATCGGAAGCATATATTGAGGATCTGATGCTGCAAGCGCAAAAGATCAAGTACGATATCATTGGTCTGACTGAGACGAGGAGGCATCAGTTTCATCATGCTGTATTTGACACCAGAGAAGAATTGTTCCTTGGAACATGCGACGAAAGAGGCGTCGGTGGCGTTGGTGTCCTGTCAACACGAACATGGCCATAAACATTGATTCATTTGAATGCCTAACAAACCGAATAGGACTATTACACTTGAGGAGATGTGGCCCACTGCCAGCAATTTCTATCTACATTGTCTACGCACCAACATCCACATACAAAGAAGATGAAATTGAGAAATTCTACATGGAATTGGAGGAGTTCTATAAAAAGATCACACCTTCTACAAGATCATAGTAGGTGATTTTAATACCAAGATAGGACCAAGAAGATCGGCTAAAGAACTCCACATCGGGACCCATGGCCTAGAATGGAACGAACAGGGTGAGAGACTATCTGAGTTCATGATGTCCACCAAGACCATTCATGGGAACTCACAGTTCCAGAAAGCTGAAGCGAAACGTTGGACATGGGAATCTCTTGGCGGACAGTTCCACAATGAAATTGACCACATCATCTTCAATCGACGGTTTTGTCTGACCGATGTTGCTGTCATCCCCAAATTCCAAACAGGATCGGACCACCGTCTCCTTCGTGCAAAATTCTACTTCCCTCAATGGGGAGAAAAGGCTGCAAAGTTTAAGAAGAGAACTCCGAGAACGACCACCAACTGGGAACTCTTTGGCACCATTGCAGCAACATGGGAAGATACCATCATTGATGACATCGATGAAGAATACAACTGACTGGTTCAGCACCTCCATGATTGTGCGAAGAATGCTGAGAGAGAGAAAGACACAAAAGGACGCTTGTCTTCAGAAACCCTTGAGCTCCTTCGCCAACGTGGCAAGGCACGAGCCTCAGGAGACCAAATGCTAACTCCAAGCTTGCTAAACGGTGCAGAGAAGTGATAAAAGAAGACCTCAAAGACAGAAGAGCAGAAATACTGGAAGATGCAGCAGAAGCTGGGAAAAGCATTCGCACTGCCCACCTGTCCTTCGCCAACTATAAGACCAAGATGATTGCCCTCCGACGCCCTGATGGATCTATCACATCTTCCAGAAAGGCAATGGAGAAGATTATCCAGGACTTCTACTCAAATCTCTTTGATAGCCACATCCACCTGCCCACATACCAAATTCCACAGGATGGATATGTCATTCCCAACATTCTCCCTTCTGAAATCCAACATGCCATCTCGTCGGTAAAGAAGGGAAGAGCACCAGGCCCAGACAAAGTCAGACCCGAACACCTGAAGAATCTGCCGTCGGTACTCATCAATACACTAGCTCGGCTCTTCACACGCTACCTGTCTGAATGCAAGGTGCCCTCCCAATGGAAAACCAGCAGGACAGTTCTACTGTTCAAGAAGGGAGACATTCACGACATAGGCAACTATCGCCCCATCTGCCTGTTGTCTGTCATCTACAAGCTGTTTACACGAGTCATCCTGAACAGGATTAGCAGAACACTAGATGAAGGACAACCATGAGAGCAAGCAGGCTTCCGGGAGGATTCAGCACAATCGACCATATCCACACAGTAACCAAGCTCATTGAGGTTTGTAGGGAGTACAAGATGCCGCTCTGTCTCACGTTCATTGAATTACAGAAAGCCTTTGATTCTGTGGAGACTGAAGCAGTCATCGAAGCCCTAGCCAAACAGGGTGTTCAAACCCAATACATTAAGATCCTTCGTGAGCTGTATTACGGATTCACCACCAGGATCTCACCATTCTACAAAGAAGTGATCATTAATGTGAAAAGAGAGGTTCGACAGGGTGATACCATTTCACCAAAACTCTTCAGTGCCACCCTCGAGAACATTATGCAACAGTTAGAATGGGAAGGAATGGAAGTGAAGATAGACGGTCGGCAACTACACCACCTCTGCTTCACTAATGACATCGTTCTAATAACACCAAACATTAGCCAAGCGGCACAAATGCTGGCTGACTTCAACTGAGAATGTGGAAAGATAGATCTACAGCTGAATCTAAAGAAAACAATGTTCATGAAGAATGAACTAGTTCCTGAGGCCCCATTCACTCTCAATGGAACAAACATCTCTGAATGCAGCAGTTATGTGTACCTAGGTCGAGAAGTCAACATGATGAACGACCTAAAACCTGAGCTGCGCAGGAGGAAGAGAGCGGCATGGAATGCCTTCAAAGGCATCAAAGAAATAGCTAAAAGGACAAAGAACCTCCAGCTCCGGGCACATCTCTTCGACTCCACCGTTCTCCCTGCATTAACATACACCTCAGAGACCTGGGCCCTATGAAAGCAGGATGAGAATGCTATTCGGGTCTCCCAGAGAGGAATCGAAAGAGCTATGCTTGGAATATCACGCCTCACTCAAGTGAGAGAAGGAATCCGGAGTTTGGCCTCCGTAGCTATTCCAGAATCAGGGACGCTGTCTCGTTTGCCAAGGCATCGAAAATCAGAAGGGCTGGACATGTAATGCGATTTGGAGACAACCGCTGGACTAGAGCCGTTACCGACTGGATCCCACGGGATGTCAAAAGATCATGTGGCCGCCCACCTACAAGATGGTCTGACTTCCTTGTAAAGACACTGAAGGAACAGTGTGAAGCTCTTCATATTCCTGAATCAATCAGATGCCATTGGGCTACATTGGCATGTGATAGGGTCCAATGGAAATGTTACTGGCGCTTGCTCGAGCAAATCGATGAATAACGGGATTCAAGTGATCAAGTGATCTAGCTGATTCCCAGACTGGAGAGGTAACTAGTCAATGAACAGAGGCATTAAGTAGGAAATGTAGAAGCCCAGGTTCAAGACCTAAGTTGTACATCACTGTCTTCCCATTCATCATCGATTTGCTCGAGCTGGCACCAGTAACATCTCCATATGACCTGTCTCATGCAAGTAGAGCCCAAGGGCATCTTCTTGCTCCAGGAACATAAAGAACCTCAAACCATTCCATCAGGTCATGGGAATGAGGTCTATAATTATTACTGGTATTTGGCATATCAACTATGACACGGGTAGCTTACCAGGCTCTGCCGTGTGGGTGGCATACTCTTGTAGGTCAATTAAGCAGTTGACCTAATTTTATAAGTTTATGTACAACTTACTTACTTATTGTACATAAACTTATAAAATTAGGTCAACTGCTTAATATTTTTTTTTCTTTTTTGGGTCACACCCGGCAATGCTCAGCGGTTTCTCCTGGGTCTGCACTCAGGAATTATGCTTGGCGGTTCTCAGGGGACCATATGGAATGCCGGGGATCGAACCCGGGCCGGCATAGGCTGGCCTCGTGCAAGGCAAATGCCCTACCTACTGGGCTATCGCTCCAGCCCCTGTATTACCATTTTGACAATGTTGATTCTCCCCATCCATGAGCAGGGAATGTATTTCCATTTCCTCGTGTCCTATTTTATCTCGTGGAGCTGTGTCTTGTAGTTTTCTTTGTGCAGGTCCTTTCTGTGCTACCACAATTAAGGCCACTAGCATCTTTGTTACAAACTGGCAGGACTGCTGGGCTCCGACTTCCATATTTCCCTTCTTCCCTTTCTTTCTTCTCTGAGGAAGTTTCTGTCCATCTCTTCTCACCAAGTTTGTGATGAGGTTGAATTTTTTTCCTTGAAAAGTTCTGTGAGTACTTTATAAATCTAGGATATTAACCCTTTACTGAATGAGTGGTGAGCAAATAATTGTTCCCAGTCTGTGGATTCAGTGCAGGTTTGAACTCACACCTTGCCCCACCCTTATTTTGGTCCTTCTCCCACTGAGGACTGTGACCTTGTCATTTTTTCTGTCTTGGAAGCATCTGGAAGAGCTAAAGGTGCTTAATAGAAAAGAACTGATTTGAACAAATAAAGGGATCAATGAAAGTTTCAATATGGACATTTTCTAGTATAGAATTATTTAAAATTTTGCATTGGAGCCAGTAAATCTTTAGTGAGTATTCCTAGCAAAAATGCCTGGTGTTAAAGAGAGTTGGCCTGTAAGGGGTTTGAGTATAAAAGCATTGAACAGATGCTTACGCTTGGAAAAGAGGCTTATATTTATAAAAGGAGAAAGATTTTGCATCATATAAAACTCTGTCACTCTTTTCTCTTTAACTCAATTTAGAATCTGGAAGGAAAAGATCATTAATTAGGGCCAAGAGCACAGATGCAAGGCTGGTACAAGAAGAGGAAAGCATTGTGAATTTGCATCTAAGAAGCATGGACAAGTGTATGTGTATGTGTACACAAATGCCCGTGAGTAGTGTTTTTTCATTTCTCTGTATTGTGTATTATCATTCTCAGTTTAGCCAGGAAACAGAATTCACACCAGTTACTTTAATAGATAGAACTTACTAAAAAGGAATGGATTAAACAGCTGTTTCAGAACTAAAAAAGCAAGATGGGAAGTCCCCTGTGACAGAATTAGCAGAGATAGAGTCACTGCAGGAAGCTGCTGAACCAGGAGATGAAGTGGAGAAGGTGGTATATCTTGAACTAGAGTTCTGATGGGCACCCGCACAAAGGTCCAGTGGACGCTGTCTGAATTCTTTGGAGACCGACCCCAGGAGCTTGAAGGAGAGGCCATTGGAACTGGGGAGAATGTTGCCCAATGATCCCCATACCTCTGAGTGTGGGGGTTGGAAAGCCAGGAGAAGAGAACAACAGATGTTGCCGCTCACACCCTGCCCTCTCCCAGTCTTCACCCAGTGCTTCTAGCTCCTGGAACCTAACAGGGAGCAGAGGGGTGAAGAATTGTCCAATTTCTGGTTCCAATATGGCTGAACAAGTTGAGGGAGCTTAGAGATGAGAGACAATCCTCAGATAGACCTGACAACCATGATTATCCCTGCATATCATTTTCTAGGACTAGATTCTAAACTAAGATGCTTCTTCACAACTGCACCTGAAGGTTTCATATCAAACAATGGCATTCTTGATTTCAGTGCTCATGACAATGTGCCTTCTCTCAACCAAGGGATAACTCTTAACTAACTGATCGTGAAGTAGCCAAAACATATCACCTCTGGAGCTCAAGTTTTACAATATTTACAAATATTATCTGAAATCTTCACTAAACTATGTCAATAAACCTACTTAATTTCCATTGCCACTCTTAGTTATATTGTGTGACATCCTTTTCTCATGAGAACTTTAAAGAATTTAATCAACTTTCAAATGTAAATTATGGTATTATGAACAAGAATTCTAGTGTCGTCTTCTTACAGTATATACAAACATCAAACTATTCTGTTAAATATTTAATCTAATATAAATGACATGCTAATCATATTACAGGTTATTTAAAAATCTATTGAAAAATTAAAATAAATAAAATTAATACTATCAGATCCCTACTGCACCACTTAAAGTTCTACAATTATTGATTAAACCTGATTCAACTTAAGACCTATTTAGAGAAGACACATGAAATTATAGCCTTCCCAAGAGCTCAGGACCTTTTAACAATTTTTATTATATCACCATGAGATAGACATTTATAAAGCCTTTTCCAATTGGGTTTCAGTATAACAACATTGTATAACAATTTTGCAGCACCCTTCCCTCCCCCAGTGCACATTTCCCACCACCACCAATGGCCCCAGTTTCCCTCCCCATCCCACCCCCACCTGTCTCTATGGCAGACACTTTTCTTCTCTCTCTCTCTCTCTCTCTCTCTCTCTCTCTCTCTCTCTCTCTCTTCTTTTGCATGTTGAGGTTTGCAATACAAACACTGAGTGGGTATCATGCATATTCCTTTCTCTACTTTTAGTACTTAGTTCTAGAAGAGCATTATGATTTCCATCTATTGTTGGCAGACTCATTCTTTCCCTACCTAAGCCCTGACACACTTGTGTTAAATTCCTACTCTTGACATGGCAGGGCTTTTCAAAGAGTGATTTCCCAGGATGCTATTAGCGGATTCCTCTGAAAATCCTATTCAGATGGTGGAATCTAAGGCATCACTCCAAATACACTAAAAAAATAATAAATCCTCTCAAAATTGCTAATATTCCAATCCTTAACCTATAGATGTGAAACTGAGACACATAAAAATTAAGCAGTTGACCTAATTTGGGGACCAGAGCGATAGTCCAGAGGGTAGGGAGTTTGCCTTGCATGCGGCCGGCCCATGCTGGCCCGGGTTCGATCCCGGCATCCCATCTGGTCCCCTGAGCACTGCCAGGTGTAATTCCTGAGTGCAGAGCCAGGAGAAACCCCTGAGCATTGCTGGGTGTGACCCAAAAAAGAAAAAATTAAGCAGTTGACCTAATTTTATAAGTTTACGTACAACTTAGGTCTTGAACCTGGGCTTCTACATTTCCTACATAATGCCACTGTTCATTGACTGATTACCTCTCCAGTCTGGGAATCAGTTTATTTATTTTATTTTATTTGCTGTTAATTCATTTATTTTTTTCTTAATTTTTAAATTTTTTAATATTTTATTATAATACCATGAAATATGCAATTATAAAGATGTTGAATCAGCTTATTTAGACACTGGAAAGAGTCGTACTTAGAACAAGTGCTTTAGAACTGAAGGGGGTGAGTTTTAATTTTGAATTATGCCTCCTGTTAGATGAGTGAAATTGTACACATTAACCTCATGAAGTCTTCATTTCCTCTTCTTGCAGATGGGGACAAAGATAATATTCATCACAGAGATTACGTTAAGGATATAATAAGATAATTCACATAAATTATTTATCACTCATCACACCTAAGTGTTAAATACATATTTTTAAAATATTCTCATTACTTCTCAATGTAAAGTGGAGGAAACATTTGTCATATTTTTTAAATTTAAAATTATTTTATTTTTATTTTTTAAATTTTATTATACTACTGTGAGATATACTATTACAAAGCTGATCATGATTGAGTTTCAGTCATACAGTATTCTAGCACCCATCCCTCCACCAGTGCACATTTCCCATCACCAAAGTCCCCAGATTCCCTCCCTCCTCACCCAGCCTGTCTCTATGGCAAGCATTCTTTCTTCTTCCTCGTCCTCTTTCTTCTTTCTTCTTTTCTCTTTCTCTCTTCTCTTTCTCCCTTCTCATTGTGACTTGGATGTTGTATTGTTATGGAACCAGATAAAGGGTATTTGACAGTCCATTTCTAAGGCAGACTGTTAAAAGTTTTGGATCACTGGGAAGATCCTTATGTTCTTATAGGTCCCAGGATCTTGTAGGAGTAGGAAACTTAAGGCACTTCAGAGGGAAGAAGCAGCAACGGAGAGAGTACATCTGTGACTGCTCAGATTTGCAAGATACAGAGTGACAAGATTAAGCAAGTTCATAGCAAATATTTCTTCTTTTCTTTGTTTGACACTTAAGAATTTTCATTAAACTCTACTCCACTTACTCAGCTTGTGGTAGGCTGAATTTTGTCTTCTAAATTCCTAGAACTTGTGAATTTATTATCTTTGTGGTGAAAAGGATTTGGGGGCATGGATGAGTGAAGGGTCTAGAGAGGAGGGAACTCTCTTGAATTATCCGGGTGAGTCCAATATAATCACCAGAGCTCTTATAAGAAAAGGCAGGAGATCAAAGAAGACATTGCATGATGGAACCAGTGATGGGAACCACCAGGAAAGAAATGTGGCTTCCTTTGGACCATGGAAGCAGCAAAATAATGTCTCTTCCTTGTGAGTTCTCAGAGAGAAGTGGTTTTATCTCCAGCAGACTCATTTTGAACTTAGTACCTCTTATAGTAAGAAAATATATTTGTGTTGTTTTTGAGTCAAATGATAGTCATTGTTCAAGTTATCATTCAGGTCTCTAACGAATCATTTGTAGCTTAAAGGCACTTTTCTTTGTTCTTGAAACATTAATGTTTGGTGATTATCAAATCACTATTGATAAATAGATAAATTCATCCCCAAAGTGTAAAAATTTGAGAGACAATGCCTGGTAGGTTGTTACAGAAGCATCGGGAAATGAAATCACTTCCTCACTGATTCATCGCCTTGTCCTTACTGACTGCCCTCCCTGTACTCGGGTAACACGTACATCTTTGCAAGACCCTGTTGAGTTTACATTTTTGTCCTGTCTACCTCTCCTATGACAATGAAAGATAGGCAAACAAGGAAAGGGAAGTGACTGAGGAGTCTCAGAACCCCTCAGAGGATGTAACTCATTAAAGGCTACAGAAACATGTGATCTGATCAATGAGTGAATATATATGAACACTTGCTATTTCTCTCCCAAGACATCTTAAATATGCGACTCCCGTATGGGATCTTTATTCACTTAAAAACATCAAAGACGTTACCAAATTAAAAAAAAAACGTAAACACTGAGGGGCTGGAACAATAGTACAGCAGTTAGGGCATTTGCCTTCCACACTGCTGACCAGGGTTTAATCCCGGCATCCCATATGATGCCTGAAGCACTGTCAGGAGTAATTCCCAGTGCAAAGCCAGGAGTAACCCCTGAGCATTGTCAGGTGTGATGCAAAAGGCAAAAAAATAAAAAATAATAAAAACCATACTCAGCTTATCCCTTGTTAATTTTCCAGGAAGTATCGCTTGGCATTTTCCTGGGTACAAATATGTAAAAGCTAAAGCCATAATTTTCAGCTGAAAGATCAAGACTAATCACTTGATCATTTGACTTCCTGTAGATCATCTATTTACTCGAGCGGGCACCAGTAACATCTCAATGTGTCCTGTCACATGTGAGATTGCTCAAGGGTATCCTGGGTCCCACTCCAGCAACATAAAGAGTTTCAAACCATTCCATCAAGTGATGGGAATGAGGTCTATAATTGTTACTGGTATTTGGCATGTCAAATACGACACAGGTAGCTTGCCAGGCTCTGCTGTGCGGGTGGGATACTCTTATAGTCACGTCAAAACTAGAGCATTTATTGATGAAACATGTGGCTGCAAGTGGCGCACAGCTGGACTGTAATCAGCTTTTCTGCTGGGTGGAGCTCTGAGGAGAGGGGAGTCCAGATGTGGAAAATGGTGGCCCCTCATGGTGTGGGGGTTCCTCTGGCTTCTTGCGAGGCTCTGTTGGGGTGGCAAGCCAGGGCTAGAACCCGCCATTCCTCCTGGGCGCCTCATGATCAGCTGGGCACAGGGGGAACAAGTAGCAGCTCTGCCCTGTGAGTCTCTGGATTGGCATACCTGGGCCAGGCCTGGAAAGGACTGCTGCAGGGTGGGTCGGTGAGGAACTGGGCTGTGATCAGCTCTTCTTCTGGGTGGAGTTCTGAGGAGAGGGGAGTCCAGATGTGGAAGTGGAGGCCCTCATGGTGTGGGGTTCCCTGGCTTCTTGAGAGGCTCTGCTGAGGTGGTGGGCCAGGGCTAGAACCCACCATCCCTCCCGGCTGTCTCGTTATCAGCTGGGTACAGGGAGAGCAAGTAGCAGCTCTGCCCCATGTATGTGAGTCTCTGGATCGGCATACCTGGGCCAGGCTTGGAAAAAGACTGCTGCAGGGTGGGTCAGTGACAAGCCAGAGCGACAGTACAGTGGGTAGGGCAAGACTATAGAGAAGAAAAAATAGGTGAAGCTATTTGGAAGAAGAGGGTTAAAGCAAATATAACTGAAGCAAGAAGTGATCAGAATATGTAGCACCTGTTATTTTAAAGAAAATAAATTCATGAGATTCAGATTTTGGTATGAGAGAGAAAAAGATGATTTTTTTTCACATTCTCCACAAGATGTTCAGCAAGACAAATCTGTCAAGAAAGCGGGGGAACAGGTCACATGAGAATCAGTGGAAAGTTGTGGAGGGAATTCATTCTGTCACCCAACTTCGTCTCAATTAAAATACTACTGGGGACTGTCATTTAGACCCTCATCTTCCTGGAATCTTTGACATAGTACATTGGCAGGGTTTGTTTATGCAGTTGAAGAACCTCTGAAATCTTCCCATTAGGTTTGCAGTCTGAGGTAATTAATGTTGAAACGGTCTATTGCCTCTGTTTTGACAGGCGCTGTCCTGAATGTAGAGGGACTTCAGAGTAAACAAAGCAGCGAGTCCCATGGGATGACCAGGGGCTGTGTGTGCTGCTGGATGCTGCATATCCGGGCTTTCTTCACGCCATGCAGAGGTTCACAACGACCTGGAGATCACACAGGGTGAGGTCTCAGTAATAGGTTAAAGTTGAGGGGAGGTGACACAAACCATGCTCAGGAGGAGTGTTGGGGACAATGTGGGCTCATGAATCAGCTCCTAGGAGGTGGAAGATTCAAGGATGCTAGATTTAGTAGCAATGGTGTTTGTTTCCATGGTGCTAAAACTGCGCCAAAGATCAATATTAGACAAGGACAACTGTTCCTTTCCTAAAGCTTATGATAAGGGCAGTTAATTCTCAGGTTATTCTTTACCCCAAAGCCTAGACCTTACTTATTTAGGGTTTCAGATAAGAGAGTGTTCCCATGTCCTTTGTCTCCAACCTGGCACTTTCAGAACTGACACTCAGTGTCAAAGGTTTATTATTGACTGATATTTAACATAACTGTAATCCAGTGAATAAATGGGGGAATGGACAGACAGACAAGGAAGATTCAACCAGAAGTGGTATAGGGTCAGGCATGGAGCACCCTGGGAACTTTGGTGCTAGTGATGTATGGAAACTGTACATCAATACCATATGCATAAACACTCTTAAAACCCTATTACCTAAACTCTAATAAAATTATTTTAGAAAGAAATATCTGGTTGGTGCTTGGCATACATGAGGAACCAAGACACAACCTTATGCATGCAAAGCATTTACTGTAAACCACTGAACTTTTCCTTGAACCTAAAATCTTTATTGTTTTTTCTCATTACTTTCATGACACAGAAAGGGATCTGTTGGATTACAGTGAAAAAAGCCAAAGTTGTAGGACATTGGCGCTACATAAATAAAATAAATACAATTATTTTTAATTTATTCAGTTGAATAAATATTTTAAATTATTAAGAGGGAAAAATCTGTTCAGAATTTTTTTTCTTTTTTGGGTCACACCGGCAATGCTCAGGGGTTTCTCCTGGCTCTGCACTCAGGAATTACTCTTGGAGGTGCTGAGGGAACCATGTGGGATGCCGGGATCGAACCCAGGCCAGCATGGGCTGGCCGCGTGCAAGGCAAATGCCCTACCCTCTGGAATATCACTCCGGCTCTAAGAGGGAAAAATCTGTTCAAACTGTGATCAACTTATTCCCATCTTCTAGTGAAAGGAAAATCCTGAGTTTTCCCCTGCAAGCTGCTGGGGCGGTGCTACTTTTGAATACCCCCCACTTCTATATTTTTTATACTCCTGCAAAATCTTGGGCTCTTTCTGGTGAACCGGAAGTTAACAATTCCCCCAATTCAAAGATCTTACCCTAGACCTTAGGCTGAAGGAGACTAATAGACAAAGTATAATACCTAAAGCCCAGGGCCAAACAGATAATCCAAAAGGCCTGAAGCCAACCAGATCACACAGTTTAATCCTTGCATTTTCTGTAGATGTTTTATCACTTAGTAAATAACACAAAAATCCAGTTTACCTCTTTTAAAAAACAAGAGTAACAAAACTAGCCAGATTTTACTTAATCCCATATTCAGTTCTTTTCTGGCTGGGCCTGTAGTTCAATGCAAGAGGCGGGACATGGTGCTGCCAAGGGTCACATTCCTTGAGTTGTGGTGCTTGCACAGGCTGTCCTGGAGGTGGGGGCTTTGCACTCCTTAGTTGGGTCCCCTGGGATGAACCCAGAGTCACTGCAGAGCTTGGTAAGCTACCCGTGGTATATTCAATATGCCGAAAACAGTAACAATAATGGACCTCATTCCAATGAATGGAGACGTTACTGGTGCCTGCTCGAGCAAACTGATGAACAACGGGAAGACAAGTGACAAGTGACAGGTTGGGGGTTGCTCACACTATCTGGTTGAAGTAGTCTCTAGGGTCACTGTGACCCTTTTGCACCTGCTCACTGGGCTGACTCCTGGCTACTGTACTTACACATTTTTTAGTGGGGCTTGTTGGGACTTGGATCCTTTAGTTGGGGGTACTCATGGGGCTGGACTTCCTGTGCATGGGGACATCACACAGCAGAGATGCCAGGGTCATGCTTGGCACTTGTGGGGCACCAAAGATTAAATTTTCTCCTTCCTTCCTTCCTTCCTTCCTTCCTTCCTTCCTTCCTTCCTTCCTTCCTTCCTTCCTTCCTTCCTTCCTTCCTTCCTTCCTTCCTTCCTTCCTTCCTTCCTTCCTTCCTTCCTTCCTTCCTTCCTTCCTTCCTTCCTTCCTTCCTTCCCTCCCTCCCTCCCTCCCCTCCCTCCCTCCCTCCTTCCTTTCCTCCCTCCCTCCCTTCCTCCCTCCCTCCCTCCCTCCCTTCCTTCGTTCCTTCCTCCCTTTGTTCCTCCCTCCCTCCCTCTCTTCCTCCCTCCCTCTCTTCCTCCCTCCCTTACTTCCTCCCTCCCTCCCTCCCTACCTCCCTCCCTTCCTTCCCTTCCCTTCCTTCCTTCCTTCCTTCCTTCCTTCCCTTCCTTCCTTCCTTCCTTCTTTCTTTCTTTCATTTAAAAATTAAATTAAAAAGTTAATTTTTAATGTTTTCCCACATGGTTGAATCCTTATAAACACAATGTTAACAATGCATTAAATTACTTAGCCTTTCTTCAACTCTTGAATATATATACATATATATGTATATATATGTCTTTTACTTTGTTATTATGAAAGCCCTATGGCAAACATTCTTATATGTATATTTAGGGGTTTGTCTTCTTTATTTTCTGAGGATAAATTTCTTGAAGAATTACAGGTTGAAGTGATAGGAGAGAGTCAGAAGTACTGACATAGTGATTGTTGCTGAGGCCTATTTAGCACGTAGACATAAGAGAAGATACAAACTGGGAACTCTTAATATCAATATGCCTTTGGAGGAGTTGAGTAGCTTCGTTAAGAGTTCAACTTTCCTGGTGGAAAGGCACGTCTAATCTGGAAGCATGATGAAGATCATTCTTCAGCTCAAAGACAGAGGAGCAACTCTGTCTTTGATCCAGGAGACTCTTCTGATCCAGGAGACTGATTTGAAATGCTTGTGCTTTTTTTTTTTGTTGTTGTTATGGTTTTTGGCTACAACCAGCTGTGCTTAGGGATCACAAGCTTGGGGACCATATGTATTTCCAGGAATTAAACCCAGGTCAGCTTCTTGCAAGGGAAATGCTTTACCCACTGTGTTATCTCTCTAAGACTGTTGAAATTCCCTAGGAGCAATTTTTTCATTCTGAAGGAGGCTAACCTATTCCTCTTCTAATACTAGCTCCTGCTGTTTCAAAGACTCAGCCAGAATTCACAAGATGCTAGGAGGTGGGCAAAGGGTCGGCATCTGAATTTTGATTTATCTTTTACTAAAAGCTTAATATCCCAAATATTAATTCTGAGGTGCATTTTCAAAATATTAAAGGCAGTGATGAGAAATTCAAGCTTAAAAAAGTCACAGATTTGACTAGCCTAAGAGTCCCTCTCTTATTTGTTTAGCTGTGGTTGCTAGAGCCCCACATAGTGTCCTTTCCTTTCTCTCTCTGACCAATCCGGGAGCTCAGAGTGTCTGACATTGGCTGTGGGTTCATTGGACAACAAACAGCACTGTCACTGCTAATGCACTGACTCTCATTTGTTCGCTCTCCCTCTTTATGCTGACAGGAGGACACAATTGCAGGCATTCTTTAAAAAATGTTTTAACTGTTTAATTTTTTTAAAAATCAAATCACTGTAAAATACACAATTACAAGGCAGTTCATGATTGGGTTTCAGTCATACAATGTTCCAACATCCGTCTCTCTACCAGGGTACATTTCCCACCACTAATGTCCCTAGTTTCTGTCCTGTCAACCCCTTCCCCTCAACTGCCTCTGGCAGACACCTCTCTCTTCTCTCTCTCTCTCTCTCTCTCTCTCTCTCTCTCTCTCTCTCTCCTCTCTCCTCTCTTCTTCTCTCCTCTCTCCCTCTCTTTTCTCTATCTCTTTTTTTCCCTCTCTCTGTCTATCTTCTTTTTGGTCATTATGGTTAATTGCAGAGATTTTTTTTGGGGTGTCACACCTGGCAATGCTCAGCAATTCCTGGTTCTGCACTCAGGTACTACTACGGTTGGTGACCATATGGGATGCCGGGGATAAAACCTTGGTTGGTTGTGTACAAAGCAAATGCCCTACTGACTGTGCTATTGCTCTGGCCCCAATCGCAGAGATTCTTGAGTCATCCAAGGATTTCCATTTTCAAATGTAACTTTTGTCTTTCAAACGTAACTCTTATAATATCCCAGGCAGGGATGATGTCAGGTCCAGGGACTTGTGTGCTTGCAATATACCTACAATTGCTATTTTTCCCATTTGGAGACCCATGACCTGACAAAATTGATTCTCTTTCCATATGGGTAATTTATTCCTAATACTATGTTTCTCTTAAAGCTCAACATTAACTAATGCCACAATTTTAGAAGTTCCAAAATAGACTTTCTAGCAAGTCAGAGAATTTCAGTAGAGTTTTTATGAGGGATATTCTATCTCTGACCAAGCCAGCAGACTTTCTATGTAACAGATGAGACCAATTTGTTCTGCAGAGAGGATGCCATCATTTAAATCTCCAGGAGAGACACCTACTTCCTAAGCCACCAACAGTATTAAATCAATCAGTTAAAAAGGGATTTTTTGTCAGTTTAGAGGTCACCTGATAACTTGACATCCCGCTGTTCATCGATTTCCTTATGCACCAGTAACATTTCCATTTGACCCTATCACGTGCCAGTGTAGCCCAGTGGCATCTGATTGCTTCAGGAATACGTAAGATCCTCAAACCATTCATTCAGGTCTTGACGAAGAAGTCTGACCATTTTGTAGGTGGGCGGCCACGTGATCTTTTGATGTCCCGTGGGATCCAGTTGGTAATAGTTCTAGTCCAGCAGTTGTCTCCAAATCTCATTACATGTCCAGTCCATCTGATTTTCGATGGCTTGGCAAACAAGACAGCATCTCTGACCCTGGAACGTAGATGGAGGTATCTGGTTTAGAGGTATCTGGTTATTTTTATTGGCATTTAGATAGTTATTCTTAAATTTTGAATGGCTTTTTAAGTGTTTATTACCTACTTGTTTTTCTTCACTTGGTAATTAGAGGATTTTTTTTGCTGAATTTTTAAAATCTTAGAACAGACATCTTTTTCTCATTAGCTTATATGTTTTAAGGATGTCAATTAACCATCTGTTCATCAGGTGGGATACTTTAAGTTAAAACACCATAACATCTAAGGGATTTTTAATCTCATAAATAAGAAGTTTCCAGTAGGATGTCTCTAGAAATTGGTTAATTCAGAGACTTGATACATCATGGGGGGAGGGGGGGAAGACGACTCAGTCTTTATCTCTTTATTGAATCACCATGAGATACACAGTTACAAAGTTGTTCATGATGGACAACTTTTTCAGTCACATAATACAGTGTACATTTTCCACTATCAAACACATGTTAATATTTGTACTATTTCTCTGGCCACTAGATTTAGTTTTTTTTTTAATTTTTTAAAAATTGAATCACAGTCAGGTACACTGTTATAAAGTTTTTAACTATTGGGTTTCCATCATCTAATGTTTTAACATCCATCCCTTCACTAGTGTGTATTTCCCACCACCAATATCTGCAGTTTCCCTCCCGCCATCATCCCACCCTGCTTAGTCTGAATCTATGGTAGGCACTTTTCCTGCACTTTCCTCTCTCTCTCTCTCTCTCTCTCTCTCTCTCTCTTTGGGCATTATGGTTTGCAACATGGGCACTGAAAGTTTGTAATGTTTATCCATTAACTTTCTTTCAATACTCAGTTCTTGTCCAGAGTGATCATTTCCAACTATTATTGCCCTGCTGGTACCTTATCTACCCTAATTGGATTCAGGGTCCTTCAGAATTTCCACTCCACCGTCCTGATCTATGAGCTTGCACCTTCATAGTCAGAAAAAGTGATTTCTAAGTTTGGAAATCATCTCCTCATCTCTCACCCTGAGGCAGACAGAGATTCTTTTCTCCTCTGAATCTCCTTTCGAATTTGAGGCAAGCCTCTCCCAGGAGCTTTAAGGCAAAGTCCCCTTTACTACTCAGTGGCTCAGACCATATTACATGGCCCCAGTCATGAGCAAGAACAACTCCTGTGATTTGTTTATACCAGTTTGAGTTTCTGAATCCCATAGCAGGAGCAGATACTGAAACAAAACAGGAATTCTCTTAGTAAGAAATGAATGGGGAAATGATCTTTGTATTGATCATCCACAATACCATGATTTTTCAGATGAAAAGTTAGTTTTTAAACAAAAGAAGTATCATATTGAGATTGTTCTCAGATAAAACATCATGACGTAGGAGAGGGGAAGTGTCTCTTTGTTGCAACATACAACTCTTAGCTGAGGTGTCTGTATGTTTATTTCACTAAAAATATGAATATGATTTCCTAAAAATATCAGTATGATGTCCAACTCATACTGTGTTGGATATCAGCAGATTGATGACTGCTACAGGCAGTGAGCCTTCTATAGAACTCTGGCTCAGTCAACTTAATAATCAAAAGACTTCAAAATCAAGGAGGCTGGAAACATTTCCTTTTCTTATAGCAATTGAGATCCTCAAAGATTTCTTTTTCCTAAGGTATAAACTTATACTCACTGAGATAAACAGACAGCAATTATGCTCTTCCCGCTCACTCGGCAATGAGTGAGTTTCTGTTGGTTACCAAGCAAATGCTCTTTAAACATAGTGCCTAAAAAAGACAATCCATATTTGTCATGCTACAGTGTTCTAGCTCGCAACTCTAGTTGAAATAGATCTGATTGGGTTAAGATCTAGGTGTCCACAGGTTGTATTCATCTTGGAGTTCTAGGGGAGAATCTATTTTTCCCTGTTCTTTTCCAAGTCATGCAGGTTGAGTCCTTCTCATTTTGTGCCACTCTGAGTTCTTCTGTCTCTCTTTTTGGATTTTAAAAAGATGGTGATGTCTTCAGAACACTCAAATAATCCAAGAGACTCTATCTCAAGATCACCTGATAAGCCATCTTAATTCCATCCACAACCTTAACTCCCTTTACCATGTAACAGATTCACAGGTTCTAGGATTTAGGATGCAGAATTTTACTGATCTCCCCACTACTTCTGAAATGAATTTCTCTATAAAATTTATCTAATGCCTCTACAGAATTTATATTGCTCCATGTATTGTAGTTATGACTACTCGGCTAATTTTTTCCATGTTGGTTTTCTATGACCAATTTTTATTGAAAAAATTCTCTTAGGACTCATACATTTTATGCTCCTGGATTTTTGCTGAAGACTCAAAATTTGGAATCAGATTTTTCAAAAGCAGAAAGGTCTCTTCCTGCAGGCTCTTAGGTCTCTCTGCTTCTCCGTGGAGCTATTTCTAGCGAGTCATCCATTATAGAATCTCTGTCGTGCTGGGCTCTGATTTAGTGTTTGTATTATGTGTATTCTCTCTTCTTTTGTAAGGCCTCCTTGTCAGAATAAATCCTTCATGGAGTAAAAATTTTGCTTCCTTCCTACTGCCTTCGTTTTCTTTTTTGCAAGAGTGTGTGAGACCTTAATTCTAAGAGAGTGAGCACTGTTTGTGGCTTTGCCAATTAGTATCAGCTGTCCTTTATATCAAAATCACCTTTTAATGGGTAAGAAGGGAAATTAGCTAAATAATTTCCCCATTTTGAACAAGTTCTATGTTAGCATTTAGGTTCCGATAATCTAAAAATGTTAAAATAGAAAGGTCAGTGAAATCTGACTTTTTATCTCAACATCAAAATTCTAGATTTGAGTGCTCTGTTTTATAATCAACCAGAGAGCCCTCTGAGAGTTAAAATGTAACAGTAAACTCTATTTGCCCAAGGACATGACTGAACTGTTACTGCTTAGTATCACTTCAAAAAGAATAAACATGTTTGAGTCATGCTGGTTTGATTTCCCTTAAAAATTGGTGTGGAATAATTTTGGAATTTCTATAGCTTAGTGATGGGGGGGTAGGTGGGTTAACTCCTTCCTGGATGCATTTAAATAATCAAGTCTCTGATTTTGAAGTTGCTAGTTAAAATTATGTTTATCTATGTATTTTCTGAAAAGCGGATCTAACAAAGAAGTTTTTGATAAGCATCTCTGCTTCTTAAACAACTTCTGGTTTCTATGAAGTCCTGGACCTCTCAGGCTCTATTCCAGTTAGACATCTAAGAAGGCACCTGAGGGTCCTATAATTAATAAAAAGTCTGACCAAGGATTTGAAATGTAACAGAATGGGTGGAGGCCAGTTCCTCCCCTTGGTTAGCACAGCGTGACTGATTCAGCTCTGCACGGTCAAGTTGTTCCTAGACATTTTTATTTCCTTTTCTGTTCTTTCTCTTTTTTGTTTATTGAATTGCCATAAGATGTACAGTCACAGGGTATTCCTCATTAGGTTTCAACTATACAATGTTCTAACACCCATCCCTCCACCATTGCAGATCCCCACCCCCAGCCTGTCTCTATGGCAGGCACTTTATCTCTCTTTCCCTCCCTCTCTCTCTCTCTCTCCAGTTGGGTATTATGGTTTGTAATACAGACACTGAGAGGTTTTCGTGATTTGTCGGGCGCGCCACCGGGGTCCCCAACAGTGCTGGGAAGCGAGTTCCCTTCTACCTCCCCGGCCAGGAAATGGATGAAAACTCAGGAATCCGATGCAGTTTTAAAAGGCTTTACTTATCACAGGTTCAGGCATACAAATCAGCAAAAGGAAAAGCCCGTGCTTAGGATTCCAGGCTAGAACCCCAGCCACGTGTAGGCCAAGATGGCGGCCACCACGTGTAAAGGAGAAAAAAGCCTTCCAAGGGGAATGAGCGCTCACAAGGAGACAGATCCCACAAGGAAGAAGGAAGGGAGAGCGGGAACCGGCTAGTTTATATCCCTGTAACTCAGACCTTCCTCCCACTGTTATGGAAAGCAGGGAGGGTCCAATGCCCTTAGGTAATCCCTCCCTGCACCTCACCTAGGGCCTTTACTGTGCTAATGTTTTGAGCCGAAATCTGCTTAGGAATGCTTTTGAAGTGTAGAGAAGGGGGTTTCTGAGATGGCATGTCTCTGTACCTTGACCAACACCAATGCCAGTTAAATATTTCTCCAAGCCTTCACAAGTCTCCTCTACTTCATTGTAGTTTTATATTTTAGTTGCCTTTGAGTATATCAGGGGAGCCATGCTTGTTTGCTTGGAAGCAAACAGCATTTCTCTCTGGTCTAATTACTTAGGTGTCCTATGTGGCCAGGCTAATATGCTGGTAAGATCTAGCTAGTCCCACGATGATTGTGATAGCATGGGAGAATATTTATACCAGCTAGTACAGCATACATGGTCGGATAAACTGCCACATTTAGACTACCCCCTTATCTACGGAGTGATTTGGCGGAGGCAATCCAGAGCAGATGCAGCGGCCTTTAGGAGTCCTGCAACAGTGATTGTTCCTTTACTTACTTTCATCAAGAAATTCTTATCTAGCGTGATCATTTACAATTATCTTTGTCATGATGGTCCTTTCTCTAGTTTTATCCCAACTGCCTTTTCTCCCAAGCACTTGAAGCAGACTTTCAACTGTGGACCAATCCTCCTGGCCCTTGTTTCTAATTGTCCTTGGACATTGGTTTCATATGATGTTTCTTTACATCCCACAAATGAGTGCAATCATTCTAAGACATTGCTTTTCTTATCATCTATGCTCCTCTCTTCCCTTCCTGTCATTTCTTAGAGCCCAATAATTACCCAGCGGTGCACAGAGGCTGTCAGAAACACAGCTAAATAAATGTTTGTAATGAGCAAGTACCACAATTATATGTAAGTAAATATCAACCCCTTCAGATTTTTGGTCAACCTCACTATCACAAGACTTCTTGCTTATTTGTTGCAAAGATTAAAGAACTTGTGACAAGTAGGTGAGCCTTTACCTTTGGTTTCACACTAAACTCCTTCCTACTCAATCCCAGGAACTCTGGTGTTTATGTAAGACATAGAAAACAGCATTGAGAATATGGGGATAGCTCTCTAACAGCTTCTTTTGAGAGGAGGTTTTACAGCTAGATAAGTCTTGTTTTTTTATTTTTATTTTTTGGGTCACACCGCAATACTCAAGGATTACTGTTGGCTCTGTACTCAGGAATTACTCTTGGTGGTGCTTGGGGGATCATATGGGATGCCGAGGATCAAACCCAGGTCATCCACATGAAAATCCCTTACCCACTGCGTTATAGTTCTGGCTCCACATCTGTCCTGTTTTGAAGCAATTGAAATCAAAGAAGTCTGAAGACGGGAGATGACTCAAAGACCTGGAGCACACATTATTTATGCAGGAGTCCAGATTTAATCCCCGGAACTGCTTGATTCCCTGAACATTGCAAAATTTCTTAAATGCTGACCCTTTCCCTCAACACTCCACCATATAAAAATGAAAAAGGGTCAGAAGAATAAGTAGTAAAGCATGAGACTTGCATGAGAGCTGGGTTTGGTGCCCTGTGTGCATGCATACCACACACACATACACACAAACACATACATGAAGCCTTCTGCTAGCTGATTTATGATTGTGAGGCTCAGTCCACTTCGTTAGACTTAGGGAAGTACTTTTGGCTTCTGGTGTAAGAGGAAATAACAGTCCCTATGTCCATGATCAACCACTAGAACTTCTGAGTATGTTCACTTACATGACTAAGGGAATTTTTCAAATGTGGTTTATTTATTGACGTATGGGGGTGGTGGGCTTCAACCAGGAGTGCCCCGGGCTTTCTCTTGGTTCTGTGCTCATGGATCATGATGGTGATTGGGAAAACCAAATACTGTGCCAGGGGTTGAATGAAGTTGACCACGTGCAAGGCAAGCACCTTAACCCCTGAACTATCTGTTTGCTCTTATCCCCCATATGTGATTTGAGTGAAGATTCTTGAGAGAAGTGAGGCTTATCTTGGATCCCTTGGGTGAGGGTATGTAATGACAAAGAGTTTGAGGAGAAGTGAGGGTGGAAGACTAGAACCTAACATTGGGGGTGAAGGTGAGGTACCAAGAGCCTCTGACCACCTCTAGAAATCAGAAAAGGAAAGAAAATCAGTACTCTAGATTTGCCAGGATGTGTAAAATCCTTCTGACATCTTGATTCTTAACTCTGCAAAGACTGACTCAGGATTCACAAGAACTCAAATGTATACTGCTTGAGGTCACCAAGTTTGACGTAATTTGCAATTGCATCAGGAGTAAAGAACACATTCATATGTGTGACCTTTAGTGGCAGGACCCAGCACTCCTTCAACAATGAGATGTGTATTTCAAGGGGTTGGGTGCTCAGAAACTCAGTTCTGGAAAGAGCTCATTGATGGTACATGGTCTGTTAATGTGTTGTTACCATTTCTTTATATTTTTATTACCTCATGTTATTTGAGAGTCATTACCAAGCACACTTTGCTGGTTTGTAGCTCAACTTCAGATATTCCAGCCCTGGGTTGTGTTCAGGCAGATAGGAAAGTGGAAAAAAAAAGACTGTTCAGATTCTGCAAGTTTCTGTGCTCATTGCCCCAGCTCACCTGACAAGGTCAAGAAACGAAAAAACAATGTGTAAGAGGAGAGAGAGAGAGAGAGAGAGAGAGAGAGAGAGAGAGAGAGAGAGAGAGAGAGAGAGAGAGAGAGAGAGAGAGAGAAACAGTGACAGACAGAGACAGAGACAGAGAGACAGAGAAGAGGGAAAATTGCCTGCCATAGATGCAGGCTGGGGGAGGGGGAAATCTGGGGACATTGGTGGAGGGAAATGGGCACTGGTGGAGGGATGGGTGCTGGAATACTATATGATTGAGACCCAAATATGAACATCTTTGTAACTGTATATCTCACTGTGGTATAATAAAAAATATTAAAAAGAACAAAAAGCAAAGGGAGGCCCATACCCCCTGTACTGCCCTCAAGTAAGGAATTCATGAAGGTCAGCCTGCAGTTGCTATATTGTGGTAGAAATCACCATTAGAGAAGACTCTGGCTGTAGTATGTATTCCCTTGGGCTTGGAAAAATAAACTGGTTTTCCCTACATCAGGAATTGTTACATAATTCCTTTTTGCATAACAGAGCAAGAACTCTTCAACTCTAGAAAATTTCTTGCCAACATGCCTAGTTCAGATGATCACTAGACTATCACTCTCTTTGACCTGGACACCTGGAAGCACCTGGAAATACAGCCCCGATGTCTCCTTTGTCTCCTGACCCACCCTAACCTGACAGCTACATGTTTTGGTGTACAGTAAAAATGCTTTCCATGTATTTTGAGTTTTAATGCGGAGGTTCCAATAGTAAGTCTTTGTGACTAGGTTTTTGAGATGAGGAAAAGGGCAATTCTGTTCTGCTCTGGAACTCCCTGTGCTCGATTTGATTGCCTTCTCCTTGAGCCTTTTCTTCTCTTCCATCTGAAGGTTATTATGACCTTTAGATAAAAAACTGAGGGCATATTTTTCCGTCATGTTTTGCACTCTTCTTTAACTGAATGGTATTCTGATACATTTAACTGAATGGTATTCTGATACATATGATGCCATATTAGCCATTGTTTTAGAAAAAAAATTAATAACAATCAACCCTCACATGGTAGAGGTAATATGACTATAATGATGTAGAATCAGGCACATCACATTTTCATTTTTATCAAAAAATCAGATTCCCTGAAGGAAGTCTATTCTGTTCTTTATCTCTTTTCTCTTTCTCTCTTTCCTTCCCTTCCCCATTGTGGATTACAATATGTACATTTAGAGGTTGTCATGTGTATATTTTTGCCTGTAAAAATTAATGCTCAGTTCTAGGTTGGTATTAGCACTTTCAACAATTATTAGCACACTGTTCCCTTCTCTACCTAACCTCTGACTCCCACATATTTGTAATAATTTCTACCTTTGACAAGATGTCCTGATCCCTGTTTTATCTGATCTTGGATATTGATACCATAATATGTATATATATACATATATATATATATATACACACATATATGTCATGCATGTATTTATGTCATGCAAATAAATGCAGCCATTTTATATCTGTCTTTTTCTTATGGCTAATTTCACTCAACATGATCCTCTCCATGTTCATCCATTTATAGGCAAATTTCATAACTTTATTTTTCCTAACAGCTGCAGAGTATTCAGTTGTGTAGATGTTCCAAAGTTTCTTTATCTAGTCATCAGTTCTTGGGCATGCTGGTTGTTTCCAGATTCTGGCTATTGTGAATAGTGCTGCTGTGAAAATAAAAGTGTGAATGGTGTATCCACTTTGTGTTTTTGGCTTCCCAGGGTATATTCCCAGGAGTGGTATGGCTGGGTCAAACGGGAGCTCAATTTCTAGTCTTTGGAGGAATGTCCATATTGTTTTGAAAAAAGGCTGTACCAGTAGACATTCCTGTCGACAATGTATGAGAGTCCCCTTTTCCCTGCATCCAGGCTAGCACTTGTTGTTCTTGCTCTTTTGGATATGTGCCAGTCTCTGTGGTGTGAGATAACATCTCATTTTTGTTTTGATTTGCATCTCTCTGATGATTTGTGATGATGAGCATTTTTTCATATGTCTTTTAGCCATTCGAATTTCTTCCTTTGCCGAAGTTTCTGTTCATTACTTCTCCCCCATTTTTCAATGGGGTTGGCTGTTTTCTTCTTGTAAAGTTCTACCAGTGCCTGATATATCCTGGATATTAACCCTTTGTCAGATGGGTATTGGGTGAATATTCTTTCCCATTCTGTGAACTGTCTTTGTATCTTGGTCACTGTTTCTTTTGAGGTGCAGAAGCTTTTTAGTTTCATGTAGTCTCATATGTTTGTCTTTGCTTCTAGTTGCTTCCCTTAGTGGTGTTTCATCTTTGAAGATGCCTTTAGCTTCAATGTCATGGAGGGTTTTTTTCTGTATTTTCTTTGAAGTACTTTATGGATTCAGGTCTGATATTGAGATCATGAATCCGTTTTATCTGATTTTTGTGCATGGTGTTAGACAGAGGTCCAAATTCATTTTTTACATGTCACTGTCCAGTTTTCCCAACACCACTTGTTGAAGAGGTTTTCCTTGCTTCTTTTCCAGACTCTTTGCACCTTTATCAAAGATTAAATGATCATGTGTTTGAGGGTGGGTGTCAGGATACTCAACTCTATTCCATAGGTCCATAGGTCTGTTTTTATTCCAATACCATGCTGCTTTAATTACTACTGCTTTGTAGTACAGTTTGAAGTTGGGAAAGGTGATGCCTCCTGTCTTCTTTTTTCCCAAGGATTGCTTTAGCTATCTTTGGGGTTTTATTATTCCATACAAATTTCAGGAGAGTTTGGTCAATTTCTTTGAAGAATGTCATGGGTATCCTTATAGGCACCACATTGAATCTGTACAAAGCTCTAGGGAGTATTACCATTTTGACAATGTTGATTCTCCCCATCCAAGAGCAGGGAATGTATTTCCATTTCCCGTGTCCTCTTTAATTTTGGAGCAGTGTCTTGTAGTTTTTTTGTTTTGTATAGGCGGATTTTTTTTTTTAGGTTTTGTTTTGTTATTATGATTTTTTTTTCTATATGCCACACTTGGTGGTATTCGGGTCTTATTCCTGACTCTGTGCTCAAAGATCACTCCTATCAGTCCTCAGGGATCATGATAGCCCACATGCAAGGCAAAGGCACTACCTGCTGTTCTATCATTCATAATGCAGGGTTTAGTTTTATCTTTGGTGCTGGGATTGAACTGAGGGCTTTCATACATGCAGAGCAGTTCCTGGCTCTGAACTGTGTTCCTAGTCCCTGAAGGGTACACGACTCTTTTCTCTTAATACTGTATCATTGTCTTCCCGCTCATCATCGATTTGGTCGAGCGGGCACCAGTAACATCTCCATATGACCTGTCGCATGCAAGTAGAGCCAAGGGCACCTGCTTGCTCCAGGAACATAAAAGCCTCAAACCATTCCATCAGGTCATGGGAATGAGGTCTATAATTGTTTCTGGTATTTGGCATATCAAATACGACACGGGTAGCTTGCCAGGCTCTGCTGTGCGGGTAGCATACTCTTGTAATCATCTCAAAATCCAGCATTTATTGATGAACCACATGGCCGCTGGTCTGATGGGTGGAGTGCTGACGAGGGGGAAGTCGGATGTGGAAAATGGAGGCCCTCATGGAGTGGGGAATAGTCTGGCTTGTTGTGAGGCTCTGCTGGGGTGGTGGGCCAGGGCTAGAACCTGCCATCCCCTCCTGGGTGCCTCATGAGTGGCTGGGCACAGGGAAAGCCAGTAGCAGCTCTGCCCATGTCTGTGAGTTCTCTCTCTTAGTACACTGGAGTAAAATTCTTCCCTTTTTTTTTTTGTGTATGGCCTACATTTTTCCAAGATTGAATGTTGTAATCACTTTTCCTTCTATAGCTGCTGTCTTTTGCATTTTTTTCTGGGATTTTTTGTATTACCTGCCATTTGGTGCCTTCTTTGTGCACACTGGCCTCCTAGTGTGAGTGTTTGCCCTTACCTGTGTCCCTTTGTCCTGTGCAGTTCTCATTGGTTTTCTATACTCATATTGTCTCTTAAATTGCTTTGCATTGATCCAACTTGTCTCTGTAGTGATCATGGTTTTGTCCTCATGATTGCCCGTCAATTCTGTCCATCTTGACAACTGAGAAAGGGCTTTCTGTTCATTAATTACTTGGCTTACCTTCACCCGTTTACCTCTTGTCTTTTTCAAAAACATTGAGACAAATCCAAATTGATGGACAAGCTAGAGAACAAGGTTAGAAAATGAAGAACAATGTCAGAAAACAAAACTGGCTCAAGGTTCTGCCATAGAAATAAGGTTAGGTCTCAGGCACCGGCAGCACAATGACATCATGGAACATCGCCACTGAAAATGGAGTTGGAGCTTTGCTTGAGCTCTGCATGCCTGGCTGAGAATTAGAATCTGGGTCTGGGCTCTCAGATGCATTGTGACAACAAGGTCAGGTGCCCACATCTTGCTCTCATAGGTGGAGAGAGGAGTGGAATTAAAGGGGGAGGGTCAAGACTTCTCCAAAGGTGTGTTTCCCCCATCTTGAAAGAAAGCTCAGATCCTTGGCAGAAAACAGAGTCCTCTGTACTTGCTAAAATTTCAGATTCCCAGGATTATGGTTATCTTATAGGATAGACACAATTTTGCATGCAGAATTAACACATGTAGCATTTGCTTTCTGACTTTTCATGAGCAATTCTCTTATGAGGCAAGATTTTACCTTTCACCTTCTTATCTAGATGGCCTGATTTCTCAAAGGGTTTTGTTTTTCTACCTCTGCAGCCTACGTGCTTGATTCTCAAGTAGTGAGTCTCTCTCCTTGCTTGCTCCTCCCTCGCATCGCCCCCGCCCCAGGAGGCAGCCTAATGATTTAACTGTTAACTGCCTGCTAGTTGTTTTAGACTTTTGGCTCTTCAAAGACTAATGCAACTTTTCATTGATTAATCGCCAGCACCTACTACAGTCTCTGACACATATAACCTGATAAATGTTAGTGGAGTGAATGAATGTCACTTCCTCCTGTGTCTTTTGTGGTATTTTAAAGCACCCGTATGTTTCCTGTTTTCTGCAACACTCATGAGATTTTCTTCTTTTTTAATAAAGAGCACTCAGTAGCTGTATAACAAGATGCAATTTTTAACCCTTGTAAAACTTTCTCTAGATGAATCATAGATTGCTCTTTGTCAAATCACATCCCAAGTTTGGTTCAGAGAAAGATAATTCCTGTAATTACTATCAGAACTATCACATGGTTTTCAAAGTGCTGTAGGAAAGAAAGGCAAACTTCTTTTGCAGATAAAAACAAATTCTCAGATGAAACCATTTTAGGTTTCAAATTTATGCCTTGGTAACTTTTTGCTTTTTGAGCACAGGTAAAGGAGTCAGGGTTCAGGAAAAGCCAGAATCTTCTCACTCGGGCCAAAACAAGTGTGGAACTATTTTCCTTTTAGTCTTGCTCTATCTCCTCAAAAGCAACATTCAGTAACAACAATTCAAAAAGATACTTATTGAGTAACTATTATGGTCTAGGCTCATCTAGAAGATGGGCTATGATGGAGAAAAAAAAGCTCAAATATGAATGCTGAATATTTATATATCAATTTCAATTTTTTGTTGAGTCGGCATGAATTACAAAGTGATTCATGATTACGTTTCAGGCATAAATGTTCCAACACTGAAAAAATGTTTACAAAGTTAATCTAGCAAGGAAACCAAACAAATTCTTAAAGTTTTATTGATTTTTTGGGGGAGGGACCTTTGTAGCAGTGCTCAGGGGACCTGGGGTCCCAGGGCTTGGTGTGGTACCTCTAATTCTCAACCAACCAGGCCAGTGGGTCAGTGAAAGCTCGAGGATGCTGCACCGTTAGGACCCTGTGGTGTCAGGGATACCTGGGCGACTCCAGCAGTGCCGGGACTACTAGCTGCAGTTATGATATGCCAGGGACCATGTGGTATTAGCAATTGAACCCAGATCAGGGATGTGCTAGACATGTGCCCTAATTGTTGTACTGTGTTTTCACCCCCAAACTCCCATTGCCTTTGATCATATTAGACTCCATATTTTAAAATCAAAAGGTGGGGCCAGAGCGATAGCCCAGCGGGCAGGGCGTTTGCCTTGCATGCGGTCAGCCTGTGCCGGCCTGGGTTTGATATGGTCTCCGGCATCCTATATCGTCCCTGAGCACCGCCAGGAGTAATTCCTGAGTGCAGAGCCAGGAGTAACCCCTGAGAGTCCCGGGTGTGACCCAAAAAGCAAAAAAAAAAAAAAATCAAAAGGTACTTGTGGTATTAATAATGTGAACCCTGAGTTACAAAATTCTGTGGCTCTGCAGTGGAAATGACGGACAGATTTTTCACATTGGTGTATTATGATAATTGTGGTCATTTTACAACTATTTTTGGGGACACACCCAGAAGTGCTCAGGGGTTACTTCTGGCTCTGTGTTCAGGAATTTTTACACCTGGGAATGTTCAGAAACCGTATGGGATTTCCAAACTTGAGCCAATTTCGGCTACATGCTAGGCAAGCATCCTACCTGCTGTACTATCTCTTCAGCTCTAATATAACCGTTTTCAACAAGTGTAGATAGGAGTCAGAGGGATAGTACAGAGGTAGGGCTTTTTGTCTTGAATATGACCAAAGCCGGGTTCAATTCCTAGCATCCCACATGATCTCCCAAGCACCGCCAGAGTAATTTCTGAGCACAGAGCTGGAAATAACCACTAGCATCACTGGGTGTGACCCAAAATGCAAAAAGCAAAAAACAAAAACAGCAACAACAAAAAGAAAACAAGTGAAAATAATAGTACTGATACCATTACCATTTAGGAATTATAAAAACATCCTCTTGTTATGGGTAGATTATGTTTTTCATAACTTCTATGATAAAAATAATTGTTCTGAAAAAAATATTTATCTAGAATGATAGATCTTTGTTCAGAAGACCTTGGTTATTATTATCTGTTATTATTATTACTGTCTTCCGGTTCATCATCGATTTGCTCGAGTGGGCCCCAGTAACATCTCCATATGTCCTGTCTCATGCTAGTAGAGCCAAGGGCATCTGCTTGCTCCAGGAACATAAAGAGCCTCAATCCATTCCGAAATGAGGTCTGTAATTGTTACTGGTATTTGGCATATCAAATACAACACGGGTAGCTTGCCAGGCTCTGCCATGCAGGTAGCATACTCTTGTAGTCATCTCTAAGTCCAGCATTTATTGATAACTGCACTGCTGCAAGTGGTTGCACAAGCCAGGCTGTGATAGGCTGGTCTGCTGGGTGGAATTCTGACGAGAGGGAAGTCCGGATGTGGAAAATGGAGGCCCTCATGGAGTGGGGGGGTCGTCTGGCTTGTTGCAAGGCTCTGCTGGGGTGGCGAGTCAGGGCTAGAACCCGCCATCCATCCTGGGCACCTTGTGAGCGGCTGGGCACAGGGAGAGCAAATAGCAGCTCTGCCCCATGTCTGTAAGTCTCCCATGTCTGTGAGTCCCCATGTCTTGAGCCTCTGAAACTGCTGTTGTCCCTGCACTGGTGCAACCAGTGGGGCCGGATGAGCATGACCCTGGACCACCTGGCCTCCATGGGGCTGCACGGCTGTCGGGTGATGATGGCTGTTATGCACTGCGGCTATGGTAGGCCTGTGACTGCCGGAGCTCTGTGGCACAGCTGAAACCTGATAGCTGGGGGTAACAGTACTGAATGCCTGTGGCTGATTGCACGGTCTCAGACACTGCTTCATATACAGGAGGGGCAGGGGCAAGCACCCGATGCTGGTGAGGAAAAGTCTCTGTGCTTCCAGGAATCCGACGCTGCTGGGCTGCTGGGCTGCATACACCGGTGACTCCTGGTCATCCAAACGGCGCTTCATTCTGTGTTCATACTCAGAGGTACACTATAAAACCGCAAAGCTGCCTCAGTCGCTCCTCACTGCGTGTCCCCCTGGGGCTCAGCAGGGAGGCCGGGAACGGCATGGGGCACAGGCCCGCCTAAGCGGACTGCAGCCTTCTCTCCACTAATGGTCCCCAGTGCCCGGACTGGGAAGGAGGGAGGGTGGGAGGGAGGGAAACTCCTAGGGGAGGGGAAGATGGAGAAACCGTCTCCGCCGCCTCTGCGCCGGCCGCTTCTCTGTTAATATATAATATTATTATTATATTTTTATTTTATTTTTATGATAAGCTAAGGGTTAAGTATCTTCCCTAAAATACATTGCTGGTTATGAACAAAATCAGGATTAATGCTTAGGTATTCTTGTTTTCACCACATTGCAAAGTCTAGTAAAGATTCAATGATGAACTGCAAATGTTGATAAGTACCTGAACAGCCTTCCTTCCTTTAGACTTGATTTGCCTGGTAGATATTGAAAGCACAGATTGATGTTATTTTTCCATTTCTTTTTTAAAGAAAAAGCCCTAAGTAAGAGTTTGGGTATATTAAAGACCAACAGTTACTTCATTAAAGCGTAACACACACAGCCCCCCCGCCCCACACACACACACATACACACACATGTTTGTAGATGAGTTGCTCTTGCATCTGGAGCAAATTTCCAGGTAGGAATTGAGTGAAACTAGTTCCTACTAATTGGCTTTTGTCCTGGAGACATTTTAATTTTGATAAGATGATAGTGATCAAAGTAAACATTTAAGTTCTGTTCCTGGATGAAAGCATGAAGTGGGGGTGGGATCCTTATGTTTTGGGAGGTCAAGTTGGAGAAAACAGCAGAATCTCATCAGGGTTATCGAAGTTATTTTGGTTTTGTTCTGGGGTCTCATCCCATGGTGCTCAGGACATATTCCTGGCTCTATGCTCAACGATCACTCCTGGAAGGGCTCAGAAAACCTATATGCAGCCCAGGATCAAACCCAGGTCAGCCTTGTGCAAGGTAAATACATATCCTACCCACTGTACTATTCTCTCTGTTCCCTTAAGCTCTATCTATCTATCTATCTATCTATCTATCTATCTATCTATCTATCTATCTATCTATCTATCTATCTATCTATCTATCTATCTATCTATCTATCTATCTATCTATCTATCTATCTATCTATCTATCTATCTATCTATCTATCTATCTATCTATCTATCTATCTATCTATCTATCTATCTATCTATCTATCATCTATCTATCTATCTATCTATCTATCTATCTATCTATCTATCTATCTATCTATCTATCTATCTATCTGTCTGTCTGTCTGTCTGTCTGTCTGTCTGTCTGTCTGTCTGTCTGTCTGTCTGTCTGTCTGTCTGTCTGTCTGTCTGTCTGTCTGTCTGTCTAGCTGTCTAGCTGTCTTTCTGTTTGTCTATCTGCCTGTCTATCCTCTCTATTATTTATTTATTTATTTATTTTTAACTAGTTCTGTCAATTTATTGCCTTTCCCTCTTGGTCCATACACTCGGGGATGTCTTGGTCCATGTTTGTCTGAGAAGCTCAGGTAAACAGAAGTTCTCCATGCCTTCCTTCCACAACCCCATCTAGCACTTTGTGTGCCACTTACATGATGGATGGATGCATTTGCCAAAAGGTAGACCTGTGACCATCGTTTCTAACAATGGTTTACAAAAACCAGTTCTTCAAATTACACTTGGACAGAGAAACCCACGTTGCCATATAATTTAGCTGATATTCATGAACCCCAAGTTGTTATTTTGAACCTTAGATTCCATTATTTTCTCATAATGTTTTTATTTTTTCCTCATGTGCTTCAAAGTACCTTATTTTCAAAGACTATCTAATTCATTTATTTTCTGAAATAATGGGAGGAACTTGCCATTCAAGCAATAAAAAATCTTTTCTGAAAATGAATAATTCCAGTACTGTTTCTAGGACAACCAGGAAGATAAGAAAAAAAAAGATGATAAAAAAGCAGCCGGAAAATGAAATTTGTGAAATTATAGAAAGAACCAGTTCTTTACATTTTTAAGTTAAAAAATAATACTTGAAATTTGAGATCTTAATAATTCAGGTCACACTTAAAAAAGTGCCCAGGGCAATATACTGCAGCCAGTTCTATATTGATATGTGCCATGCAAGTATAAAATGGAAGGCTATAGAAGTAGAAAGTAGTGGCTTTTTCTAGTTTAATTCAGTATCTCCCAAGAAAACAAGTTATGCCAGGGTTTATGTATAAGCTTCTTTAGAAATGTGCTGGAGAATTACCATATGGATAACATTAAAATCTCTTTCCTGAAGTATTTTATGAAATAGTTATTATTAATGTCATTTTGCTAACAGGACTCTTAAAATATAGAAACTCAATAAATAGAAACATAATAAAACTAATTTCTGAGAGCTAGTAGCTACCAAGTAAATACAGGAGGGAAATTCCAGATAATATTAAAATTATCACACTGCTCTCTTTAAATTTACACATGGTTGATTCAATTAAAAAATTACACATGGTCAGGTGTCAATGACATTTCAGTTGCTGGAGGTGGGGGAAGTAATGGCCACATTTCATTCTCAAATATTCTTTATTATGTTATATGCATATGTAATGTTCCATGTATTCATTCCACCAGATAAGCTCAATACAGTACAAGAGGAAAAGAACTTTAGGATTTTCCACCTCTGCCTCTTTAAAGCACTCTTCCTGCTTCTGAGTGGTCTTGAAAGTGCCCTTTACCTTTTCCTGCACTCCACAACAGTCACATTCAAGAAAGCAGTCCAGTTCTGAGCAAATACAAATGCTGCTCATGGAACATTCCAGCTCACCTGACTCAGGTGGGAAGTCTAGGGTCCAAGTGTGGGAATGTATGTGGCCATCAGCTCCACTTCCTCCCTTGCTCTGCCTTTCACCTTTCACGTACTTGATAGCATCTTGCTCCACAGAGCCACAGGCAGGAAAGGGAGGGGACGTAGGAGTGCGCCAGTTAGTTGCTTTGCATCAGAGAACGCTTTGCTCTGCAGGATGTGGGATGATACTGATTTCTGGTGCTTGTCAACATGGTGGAAGGTTCTCAAGACTCCATTCTTGGAATTTCTCATATAAAGAGGATCCAGTGTCTTTTATGCTTGGGACTAGTGAGCTGCCTTCTCCTGCCAGTACCTTCCTGAGACTCAGTGTTTCTTTAGGCACCTTCCTGGCAAGAGCTGCATTCCAGGTTACATACAGACCCACCCTCTTCTGCGGGGAGCCTCTGGTCCCATGTCAGGCTTGGAAACGCAGCTCGTTTCCTGGGCTACTGTCTTCCCTCTCAGGTAGGAGACAGGTACTTATACCCCAGGTCTCATCAACTGCAGGGATTTAGGCAAACTGGCACAGCTACTCCAGTGGTCGCTCCTACTAGCAATTTACTTTCAAATGACTAAGGAGGGCCGGATAGATAGCACAGTGGTTAGAGCGGTTGCTTTGCACGTGGCAGACCCTCGTTTGATCCCCTGCATTCCATATGACCCCTCCCCGCCACCACTGCCAAGAGTAATTCCTGAGTAAAGAGCCAGAAATAATCCCTGAGCTTCGTCAGATGTGACCCCAAAAGAAAAAAACTATTCAAATGACTCAGGAGAAATATTCTCTGTTGAACATTGAAAATCTTTCTGTACACTTGAGAATGTTTCAGAACTTTGGAGAAAGCAACATTATAAGCAATAAACTAAAAACATAGTGAAGGTGTATATCACGTTTCACAAAGCCTATAATATGATTTTTAACCTCGTGGAATGTTATAAATACAAGTATATTAACATATGCTGTTTAACCATGGGGGTGGGGGGTGTTGGAGCTACACCTGGTAGCACTCAGGGATTGCTCCTGGAGGGGCTGGGGGAAACATATGGGATGGTGAGGATTGAACCTGAGTCAGCTCCATGCAAAGCAAAAGTTCTACCAATGTGTAGACCCTATTTAGTCTCTGGACCCATTTAGTCATTTTATTTATTTATTTTTATTTATTTATTTTTTGCTTTTTTGGGTCACACTCGGCGATGCTCAGGGGTTACTCCTGGCTCTGCACTCAGGAATTACTCCTGGCGGTGCTCGGGGGACCATATGGGATGCTGGGGGATCGACCCCAGGCCGGCACAGCCCGGCCACGTGAAAGGCAAATGCCCTACCCGCTGGGCTATCGCTCCGGCCCACCATTTAGTCATTTTAAAAGCATACACAATTCCTTGTAAGCAAACACTATAACAAATTTAAAAATTTTTAAATTTTATTATTTTTTTATGAATCAATGTGAGATGCAAAGTTGATCATGATTGGATTTCAGTAATACAATGTACCAACACCTGTCCCTTCACCAGTGTACATTTACCACCACTGTCACTGGTTTAAACATTTGTTCTTGTGTCTAGATTAGCTGCTTCCAAAGTATGCCAGCAACCCGTCACCCTGTCCCCTCCTCAGGGGAGATGCTGGAACTGCCCCAGGGGGCCAGTGGTAGTAGTGTTGGGTTCAATCAGGTGCACTTTCTTTTTTGCTCCCTTTAAAAAGGTAGATTCCAGGATGGGGTGGGGTGGTGCTGAGTGAGTTATTTTGAGTCGAGGGCATGTTTGGGACCCACTATCTTAGGACACTACTGTTGTTTCAATATAGGGATTGTGCTACAAGGAAAACTATAATCTGGGCAAAGCAGTGCAAGTACTATTGTAAGTAGTGAAGCCCAGGGGCCTGGCTTACCTCAGATCTATTAAACTATGAGGAAGTCCTAGTGGATTGTCAGTTATGGACTTGAAAACTAGAAATCATATATCTCCTGCCCCCCCACCCCCCACGCTCCCACTCCTTCAGAGTTCATGCTGACTAGGCTCATCACAAACTTTGGAAATGACATCTCAACCCTGAATTTTCTCTCCCATTATAAAACCTAATACAGAGTTCCCTTTAACAATGTCACAGAGTACTGGACATGGAATACTCTCACAGGATAAAGTTCAGAAAATTGTTGGTGCAGCTGGGTTATGAAAGAAGGCGGGAGTGGCCATGGGTGTCGAACATGGCCAGGCATTTGCCCTTGTCTCCATTTCTTGTGCTAAATATGAATATTTGACTTGCTCAGTCTCTTTAAATATGTAATTTTTCTAAGACTCATATATATCAGTGAATGTTAAATTTCATGGCTGCTGAAAATTACAACAATGATATAAGGTATCATTTTTATGATGCTTCTGTGTTTGAAAGTCTTTTACATTTATTATCTGATCTAGTTCTAACTCTCTGGGAGGTACTTGGGGAAGAGACTATGCTCATTTCAATGATCAAAGGAGAGAGAATGATAGTCAAACTGATGTTCAAGGTCACTGGCTAGGAAGAGACACAACAGAGACTAAGCTTTGGATTTTTAGCACCTGCCTGGGGTTTTCAGGTCCTCTCTTTTGCCCCCAAGCCACCCTTATCTTTTCCTCTGATATTACCATCCATCCAATGTTTGACTTTTTCCTTTTGAAAAAAAAAGTCATCTCTGGGTTCAGAATTATAACACACAGGGGCTGAAGCAATAGCACAGCAGGCAAATACATTTATTTTCCTTGCATGCAGCTGATCTGGGCTCGATCCTTGGCATCCCGATGGTTCCCCAGCACCGCCTGGAGTAACTCCTGACTGTAGAGCCAGAAGCAACCCCTGAGCATCTCTGGGTGTGATCCAAAAATTATCTATATCTATATCATCTATCTCTATCTCTATCTCTATCTCTATCTCTATCTCTATCTCTATCTCTATCTCTATCTCTATCTCTATCTCTATCTCTATCTCTATCTCTATCCCTATCTCTATCTCTATATCACTTGTATCACTCATCTTCCCGTTGTTCATTGATTTGCTCAAGTAATGTCTCAATTCATTGGGAATGAGGTCCATTATTGTTACTGTTTTTGGCATATGTAATACACCACAGGTAGCTTGCCAGGCTCTGTTGTGGCTCTGGGTTCATCCCAGGGGTCTCAGTCTTTTTTCTATGTCAGACCATCAATCATCCAGGACTCATAGGGCAGAGCCCTGAGTGTAGACAAGCCTGTCTCCTGTCTGTCACCTGCTGGCGCATACAAAAAGGACTTATTGAATGAATGATTTCTAGCCTTCTGTGGAGATCCTGGAACAATGTTGTCCTGGAACAGCCCACTCACTTTATGATCTTTATAGTCTTGTTATTATTGAGGTACTGGGCAGTTTAGCAGCTTCTGAGATATTTCAACATGACTCTGTCTTCAAACAGAGCAACGTTTGAAACTAAACTATCATCTTTCTGAAATCTGCCTAATGAGAACTAACATCTACATAGTGATGATTTTCTCATGCATCTTCTTATTTAAGAGTGGTCAAAGGGAAAAACGTCATTCAAATCCTTCTCAGGAGATAAGATGAGACTGAAGCAGTGATTCTCATTAGCTCTGTGGGTTAATGTAATCTCTTTTTACCTGCAGTTAAATCCAGATGAGTGTGACCACATGCTATGAATTTGCTCGTGTCAGGAATGTCCTGAAGGAACATTTATCTGAGTTAGGAAGGCTAATTTAGGCTTGGAAGAGTTATGTCTTATTGAAAATGTTCAATTGTGAGTAAAAAAGGTGGGGAAGTGTCACCTTATGCAGGAACAGAGGGAAGCAATGTGCCAAATGTTGGCTTCATATATTTATATATTTATCTGCTGGGCCCAAGGATGATTCAGTGATGAAAGTGTGAAGCTGGTAAGGTTCTTAGTTTAATCTCTGGCATCACCCCACTTGCCCAATCATGACCTCAGCAGTGCTGCTTTTGGGGTTCCCTAACACCACAGCAAAGTGTGTTATTGGTGGGATATGCAATAATACTGTATGTGTGTAGGACAAACAAAATATATGTCCCTTGAGTTTGAGTTCTACAGCCAAGTATGAGTCCTGGTCATTGCAAAAGCACAATGAAAACAAAGGAAAGGGACAACTCTGTCTCCTACTTCCCCTAGTTGGCCTGTGTCCTGACCATTCTGGGTATATCCCTCCCTTTAAACTTACCATTCCCACATCCTTATGCATTTGCTAAGTGAGTAACTAGCTTGATATGTTCAGTCTTGACACAACTGTCACTTCCTCCGTTGTCTCTATTCTGTCCAGAGTTTTTATTTTGGCTCCTTTTCACTTCTGAAAGGGTTGGCCACCCGATGGGGGTGACTGACTGTGAACCTCGGAACGCCACACCTATCAAGGAAAACTCTGAGAGACTGGTTCTTATGCAAAAACAAGGGTTTATTCGAGTATACCCGGGCTCATAGCATGACCACAAGCAGTCAGCAGCTAAGAGCCCTGAGCCCTTTCGGGAATCTTTTAAGAGATAATTCCCACCGCTACAGAGAAGCCCGCACATAACCATCCAATAGATTTAAAACATTACATCAAGGTCTGCACAGGCAGCCAATTATTTTGTAACAAGTTACCATCACTACCAATCGGGTCACACTTAACACTTCTTTCTAATTTTGATGTGGCTAGGCATATGTGCGGGATTGCAAGTCAGCAAGTCTATTGCAGGAATGCAAGTCAGACCAGATAACAGGATGTGGGTGAGGGGCCTCCCAACATTTGCCAGGGTGAGAAACAGGAATTCGTTCTGGGCCTTTTGTTGTAGATACAGGAAGAAAGGATTATTTAGACCCCAAAATGGTACTTTTCCATGAGTAGGCCTGCCCTGGTTGGGGAGGGAGTTACTGGGTTGCTGCCTTCTTTCACTTCCAGGCAACGTGGAGTGAAGTGAGCCCAGTGTTGAGTATGGGTACTCATAGCTGGAAACAGCCCAAGCACCCATTGACAGATGAGTGGATAAGGAAGATGTGATACATATAAATTATGGAACACTACATATATAAGATGAAATCCTACCATTTGCAACAGTGTGAGTGAACCTTAGGAACATGTCAGATTGTTGTAGGGATGAAAGGGTAACTCTTGGTTTCATATATATGTGGCACCTTGTCAGGGGCCCTGGCCAGTAGCCCCCCCCCCAGGCACAAATGAGGAAGACCTAGATCTTGCCGGACTTCATCCCTGCGGAAAAAAAAGAGAGGGATGGACTTTTGGAGAAACTCTGCCTTGCCGCTGCTACTGCTGAGAAAGGAAAGAAAGAATGAATAATACCCATGCAGTGGGGAGCTCTGGACAACAGCACTAGATTTACTGGACACAGTTTAAGCCTTTTATACAATATTTGGGTGGAGGGGGTACAAGCACACTTCACAGGGCATTTACAAGCTCCTGGGCCATTGTAACAGGGGAACAAATGACAATCACAGATTTAGTATTTGTACAGTAACATTAGCAAGGTAACCAATCATTGATTTACATATCCCTGTGATCAGAGGTCAGAAGACCAAACAGATTCTGCCTCACCTAAGCTCGGATAAGCATAGATGTTTTGGATGTAACCTTATGGGCAGAGCCCATTTCTGGGTCCTGCCCTTAGGTCTTGTGTTGGGAAAATGCTCGACCCTAAGGCTAGCAGCTCAGAGTCAAACAGCACCTAAGAAAACAAGACAAACTGAATAAAACCCAGAAAAAAAAAGCTCTTAGAACATAACACTAAGTTCATGGTTACTAGAAGGAAAGAGGAAGTACACATGGGCTGATTAGGTAAACAAGGTTAATAGTCTGATGAAAAATAAAGCTGGGCTTTAATTGGTGAAGTTAATATAAACAGATCACTTGATCACTTGACAGCCCATTACTTGTTGATTTGCTTGAGTGGGCACCAGTAACATTTCCATTTGTCCCTATCACGTGCCAGTGTAGTCCAATTATGGCATGTACTTGCTCCAGTAATATGAAGACCCTCAAATTGTTTGTTAAGGGTCTTGATGAAGAACTCTGACCATCTTTTAGTTGGGCGGCCATGTGATCTTTTGACGTCCCATAGGATCCAGTCAGTAATGGCTCTAGTCCAGCAGTGGTCTCCAAGTCACATTACATGCCCAGTCCATCAGATTTTTTGACACCTTGGCAAACGAGACAGCATCCCTGACTCCCAATCATAGACAGAGGTCAAAACTCTGAATTCCTTCTCTCACTTAAGTGGGGCATGATATTCCAAGCATAGCTCTTTCGATTTCTCTTTTGGAGACCCGAATAGCATTCTCATCCTGCTTTCTGCTTTCTTAGGGCCCAGGTCTCTGATGTGTATCTTAATGCAGGGAGAATGGTGGAGTAGAAGAGATGTACCTGGAGCTGGAGGTTCTTTGTCCTTTTAGCTATTTCTTTGATGCTCTTGAAAGCAATCCACGTTACTCTCTTCCTCCTGTACAGCTCAAATTTTAGGTCACTCATCATGTTGAGTTCTCGACTTAGGTACACATAATTGCTGCAATTAGAGATATTTGTTCTGTTGAGAGTGAATGGAGCATGTGGAACTAGTTCATTTTTTTCATGAACATTGTTTTATTGAGATTCAGTTGTAGACCTATCTTTCCACATTCTCGGTCAAAGTCAGCCAGCTTTTGTGCCACTTGGCTAATGTTTGGTGTTATTAGAACGATATCATCAGCGAAGCAGAGGTGGTGTAGTTGCTGACCATCTATCTTCACTCTCATTCCTTCCCACTCTAATTGTTGCATGACATTCTCGAGAGTGGCACTGAAGAGTTTCAGTGAAATGGTATCACCCTGCCGAACCCCTCTTTTGACATCAATGATCACTTTCTTGTAGAATGGTGAGATCCTGGTCGTGAATCCATAATACAGCTCATGAAGGATCTTGATGTATTGGACTTGAGACGCCGTGTTTGACTAGGGCTTCAATAACTGCTTCAGACTCCACAGAAGAAACAGCTTTCTTTAAATCAATGAACGTTGGACAGAGCGGCATCTTGAACTCCCCTACAAACCTCAATGAGCTTGGTTACTGTGTGGATATAGTCGATTGTGCTCAATCCTTTTTTGGAAGGCAGCTTGCTCACATGGTTGTCCTTCATCTAATGTTCGGCCAATCCTGTTCAGGATGACTCAAGTGAACAACTTGTAGATGACAGACAGCAGACAGATGGGGCTATAGTTGCCAATGTCATGGATGTCTCCCTTCTTGAACAGAACAATTGTCATGCTGGTTTTCCATTTGGAGGGGACCTTGCATTCAGGCAGGTATATAATATAAACATATGCTGATTTATAATGACACACACTGGATACTTATATATAATGTTCTAATAAATGTTCTTTTAATAAAATTATTTTTGAAAATATGGAATTTTTATGGCTTTTTTGTGTCATACTCGATGATGCTCAGGGATTACTCCTGTTGCTGCACTCAGGAATTCCTTTTGGCAGTGCTCAGGGACCATATGGGGTGCTGGGAATTGAACCTGGGTCAGTAGTGTGCAAGGCAAATACCCTTCCTGTTGTACTATTGCTTCAGCCTGAAAATATGGCTGTGATATAAAATTGCATTGGTTGAGATATTAACCTTGTCATTTGCTATTTGCATAAAGTTTGTCAAAATGCCTTATCTTTCTATGTATAACAATTTCTCTTATTTTCTTGAGGGGTGCCACACCTGGGTGTGCTCAGGGCTCAGAAGTATTCTTGGCTTTTCACTTAATGATCACTTAAGGTCGTGTGATTGAGAGAATCATGTGGGTTGCCAGGATAAAAACCGAATTAGCCACGTGCAAGGCAAGAGCCCTACCCCCAGGATATCTCTCTGGCCCCAAGAGGATATTGGTGTTTTAGGCCACATCCATAGATGCTTAGGAGTTATTCCTGGTCTGCATTCAGGATTTACTCCTGGCAGTGCTCAGCGGACCATATGGGATGCCAGGGGTTGAACCCAGATCGACTGCATGCAAGACAAGTGCCTTACCCGATATACAATAATTTATTATATAAAATGGCATTAGATAACATAGTATCTGTCTCAAGGGATCATTATACAGGCTATATTATTAATAAAGCGTATTCAGAACACTGCCCAACCCAATGTCATAAATCAGTTTTATTAAAGAAATCTTAGGTTCGGTACCCATCGCATCTCCTGACTATAAAATTGGCAGTCAATTAATGAGTTGGATCCAGTTTCACCCCCTCTTTTAATTTCAGGTCTCATGGATAAACCCTTTGCCCAAATTTGCTATACCATAACTACATAACTGACATTTAAAATAGCTTGTTCAGTGCTTACTTCAGGCTCTGCACTCAGGGATTACTCTTATTTGGGGTCTTGAGACAATATGGGTTACAGAAATTGAGCCAGGGTCAGCAGCATGCATGGCAAGCAACACTGCCTGCTGTACTATCTCTCTGGCTCACCTAAGTGATAACTTTCAATTTTTAAAAAAAATTTTTAATTAAACATTTGATTATACCACCGTCAGATATACAATTACAACGTTGTTCATGTTTGGAGGTTTCGGTCATGTAGTGTTCCAGCACCCACCCTCCACCAGTGCCCATTTCCCACCACCAATGTCCCCAATTCCCTCACCCCTCCCATAGCCTGCCTAAATGGCAGGTTCTTTATCTCTTTTCTCTCTCCCTCTCTCCCTTCCTTCTCCTACACATTGTTGGTTGCACTACATACACTTGGAAGACACCATGTGCATTTTTTTTGCCTGTATTTAATGCTCAGTTCTATGTTGGTATCAGCCCTTTCGACATTTATTCACACATGTTCCCTTCTCTGTCTTACCTAACCTCTGACTCCCTCATGTTTGCGGTAATTTCCACGCTTGGTAAGACCACCTGATATATTTATGTCATGCAAATAAATGCAGTCATTCTATGTCTCTCTCTTTCCTTCTGACTAATTTCACTCAACTAGATCCTTTCCATGTCCATCCATTTATACAAATTTCATAACTTCATTTTTCCTAACAGCTGCATAGTATTCCATTGTGTAGATGTACCACAGTTTCTTTATCCAGTCATCAGTTCTCGGGCATACTGGTTGTTTCCAGGTTCTGGCTATTGTGCAGAGTGCTGCTATGAAAATAAAAGTGCGAATTATGTTTCTGCTGTGTGTTTTTGGCTTCCCAGGGTATATTCCCATGAGTGGTATGGCTGGGTCAAAGCGGACGCTCAATATCTAGTCTTTGGAGGAATGTCCATATTGTTTTCCAGAAAGGTTGTACTAAGTCGACATTCCCACCAACAATGCATGAGAGTCCCCTTTTCCCGCATCCACGCCAGCACTTGTTGCTTTTACCCTTTTGAATATGGGCCAGTCTCTGTGGTGTGAGGTGATATCTCATTGTTGTTTTGATTTACATCTCTCTGATGATTAGTGATGATGAGCATTTTTTCATATGCCTTTTGGCCATTCTAATTTCTTCCTTGTCAAAGTTTCTGTTCATCTCTTCTGCCCATTTTTTGGGGTTGGCTGTTTTCTTCTTATATAGCTGTACCAGTGCCTGATATATTCTAGATATTAACCCCTTATCAGATGGGTATTGGGTGAATATTCTTTCCCATTTTATGGACTGTCTTTCTATCTTGGTCACTGTTTCTTTCAAGGTGCAGAAGCTCTTTAGTTTCATGTAGTCACATATGTTTATGTTTTATTCTAGTTGCTTTGTTAATGGTGTTTTACCTTTGAAGATGTCTTTAGCTTCAATGTCGTGGAGGATTTTTCCTATATTTTCTTCAACGTACTTTATGGATTCAGTTCTGATATTGAGATCTTTAATCCATTTTGATCTGATTTTTGTGCAAGATGTTAGACACAGGTCCAAATTCATTTTTTTTAGATGTAGCTCTCCAGCTTTCCCAGCACCACTTTTTGAAGAGGCTTTCCTTACTCCAGTTTGGACTCTTTGCACCTTTATCAAAAATTAACTGATAATGTCTTTGCAGGTGGGTGTCAGGATACTCAACTCTATTCCATAAATCCACAGGTCTGTTTTTATTCCAGTACCAAGCTGTTTTAATTACTGCTGCTTTTGTAGTACAGTTAGAGGTTGGGAAAGGTGATGCCTCCCATCTTCTTCTTCCCAAGGATTGCTTTAGCTATCCATGGGGGTTTATTATTCCATACGAATTTCAGGAGTGTTTGGTCAATTTCTTTAAAGAATGTCATGGGTATCCTTATAGGAACTGCATTGAATCTGTACAAAGCTCTAGGGAGTATTACCATCTTGACAATGTTAATTCTCCCCATCCATGAGCAGGGAATGTATTTCCATTTCCTCGTGTCCTCTTTTATTTCTTGAAGCAGTGTCTTGTAGTTCTCATTGTATAGGTCCTTTACACACTTGGTTAGCTGATTCCTAGTATTTGATTTTCTGTAGTACAATTGTGAATGGAATCGATTTCTTAATATCCCTTTTTTTCTCTTTCATTATTTGTGTATAGGAAAGCCACCGACTTTTTTGGTATTGATTTTGTACCCTGCCACTCTACTATACATATCTATTGTTTCCTAAGAGTTTTTGGGTCGAGAGTTTAGGGTTCTCTAAGTATAATATCATGTCATCTGCAAATAATGATAGTTCGATTTCTTCCTTGCCTATCTGGGTGCCCTTAATGTCCTTTTCTTCTCTGATTGCTATGGCGAGTAGTTCCAATACTATATTGAATAAAAAGAGGTGAGTGAGGGAAACCTTGTCGTGTTCCTTATCTTAATGGGAAGGCTTTCAATTTTTCCCCCATTGAGAATGATACTCGCTGTGGGCTTTTGGTAGATGGCTTTGACTATCTTGAGGAAGCTTCCTTCAATTCACATTTTCTGGAGGGTTTTAATCATGAATGGGTGCTGGATCTTGTCAAATGCTTTTTCTGCATCTATTGATAGGATCATATAGTTTTTATTTTTTCTGTTATTGATATGATGTATTATGTTGATTGATTTGCGAATGTTGAACCATCCTTGCATTTCCGGAATGAATCCTACTTGGTTGTTGGAGGACAGGTTTAGCTATTCTGGGAGTTTTGTTGTTTTTGCCACTCCCAGCTTAATGTACTTAAGTCAGGGTTTATTCTAATGAGATTTCTCTTCTATGTAAACACTGCTAGAGGGTGTAGCACTTACAGAAGTCACCTTGATTGAATAACTTCTGACTTATACATCTACTAAGACTTCTATGTTTTCTAGATTGGGCACAGCTCCTCTTTATACCCACTGCACCCAGCGTGGGACAGTTAGAATTTACCAGGAGACTACCACCCTGGCTATGCTGAGACTATAGGAAGACTATAGGAAGGATCATACTAGTTTGCTCTAAGCAGGCGAGAGTGACCCTTTCAGTACACGAGAACAAGATACTCAGAATCACCCTGGTGCAGATAATAATAAGAAGGACCTTGTGAGTACTATCTAGATTACATGAAGCTCATGAAGTTAAGATGTATTACTTTATATCAGCCCTAACTCTCTCCAGTGTTTTACATAAGAGATAATCTCCTTAGTCCTTGGCATAACCTTTGTTTATACCTGCAATAAGGTGTGGCACTACACTCTGTTTAGAGTTCTTTGTTGACATGCCCCTCCCGGTTGGATTACTTTGGTGTATATAAGGGGCTGACTTGAGGCCGCTTCACCTTTTGCCTTTTTGGTTCCTCAGCCTTCAGCTTTTGGCTCCTGCGGCTTTTGGCTTTTGGCCTTTTGCTCTTTGGCCTTTTGCTCCTTCTTCTGGGTAGAACTCAGCTCGGGTGAGATCCTCTTTCTTTGGTAGGAGACTTAGGCTCTTTTGTATGGTCTAAGTTCGGACCAGAGCTAAAGTTTGTTCATTATATTGGAGTGCTGTGGAAGAGCTTTTTGTACTATTAAAAGCTATTTTTGGAACTGCACCATACTCCGTGAGTTTTCATCTGTTCTCCCGGCATCCCTCAGAGGTAGAAGACAACCTCTTTCCTGACACACTTTCGGGGACCCGGCGGCGTTCCCGACATTTGGTCATGATGTATGATCTTTTTTAATGAGTCTTTGGATTCTGTTTGCTAGTATTTTGTTGAAGATCTTAGCATCTGTGTTCATCAAGGAGATTGATCTGTAATTTTCCTTCTTTGTGTTGTCTCTCCCTGCTTTGGGTATCAGGGTGATGTGTGCCTCTGAGAAGCTCTTTGGGAGTATTTCTGTTTCTTCTATTTCCTTGAAGAACTCGAACAGGACAGGCAGTAGGTCTTCCTTAAAGGTTTGGTAGAATTCGCTAGTGAACCCATCTGGACCTGGGTTTTTGTGTTTGGGCAGACTTTTAATTACTGTTTCAGTTTCCTCGATGGCAATAGGCTTATTCAGGTATTGGCAGTCTTTTTGTTTCTCTCTCATGGGAGGTTATAGGACTTCAGGAATTTATCCATTTCTTCTAGGTTCTCATGTTTCAGGGCATACAGCCTCTCAAAGTAATCTCTGATGATCTTTTGGATTTCTGTCTTTTCTGTTGTGATGTCACCATTTTCATTTCTGATTCTGTTTATTTGGGTTCTCTCTTTTCCTGTCCTTACAAGTCTTGCCAGTAGCTTGTCTATCTTGTTTAATTTTTCAAAGAACCAGCTCTGGTTTCATTAATCTTTCGGATTGTTTTTTTGGTTTCCAGCTCATTGATTTCCTCCCCTAATTTTTATTATTTCCTTCCTTCTGCGTGAGTTGGGCTTCTTTTGTTGGTCTTTTTTCTAATATTTTTAGCTGTGAGGTCAGGTTATTTATGTGGGCCCTTTCTTTCTTTCCTTATGAATGCTTGCAGAACTATGAACTTTCCTCTTAACACAGCTTTTGCTGTGTCTCACAAGTTCTGATAAGTGGTATCTTCATTGTCGTTTGTTTCTAGGAATCTTTGGATTTCCTGTTTGATTTCTTCTATGACCCATTTGTTGATCAGCAGTGAGCTGTTCAGTTTCCAGGTGTTTGTTTTGACTCCCTGCTTCTGTGTTGGTTATCTACTATTTTCAGTGAATCATGATCTGAAAAGATAGTTGACACAATTTCTATCTTTTTTATTTTGTTGAGGTATGCTTTGTGGCTCAGTATATGGTTTATACTGGAGAATGTTCCATGTGCACTTGGAAAAAATGTGTATTCAATTTTTTTGGGATGAAAAGCCCTGTATATATCAACCAGCTCTCTTTCTTCCATTTCTTCCTTCAGGTCCAGTATTTCCCTGGTGAGTTTCAGTCTCGTCGATCTATCCATAGTCGATAAGGCAGTGTTGAAGTCTCCGACTATTATTGTGCTACTGTTAATGTCTTCTTTGAGGTCTATTAATAGTCGTTTTAAGTATTTTGCTGGCCCCTCGTTTAGCTGCATATATGTTTAGTAGTGTGATTTCTTCCTGGTATGCATACCCCTTAATTATTAAGAAATGGCCTTCATTGTCCCTTTTAACCTTTTTTCAGCCTGAAGTCTATATTTTCAGATACGAGTATGGCCACACCCCTCCTTTTTGGAGGAGTTGTTTGCGTGGAGAATGTTCTTCCATCTTTTGACTTTGAGTCTTGTTTGCTCTGATTATTCAGATGTGTTTCTTGTAGGCAGCAGAATGTTGGATTCAGTTTTTCAATCCATTTTGCCACCCTGTGTCTCTTAATTGGTGCATTTAGACCATTGACGTTGAGAGATATTATTGTCATTGGATTCTGTGCCATCTTTCTGTTTAAACTTGTGGTTTTTAGGTTGTCTTATTTTACAATAGACCCCTTCAATCCTCTTTTTTAAGGTTGGTTTTGAGTCTATGAATTTCCTGAGTTGTTGTTTATCTATGAAGTTGTGTATCTTTCCTTCATGTCTGAAAGTAAGTCAAGCTGGGTAAAGAATTCTTGGTGAAGCCTGCAGTTCATTGAGTCTTTTCACAATATCCCACCATTGTTTTTGGGCTTGGAGTGTTTCATCAGAGAAGTCTGCTGTAAATCTCAGGGATGCTCCTTTGTATGTGATTTCCTTCTTTGATTTTGCTGCTTTCAGTATTCTATCTCTATCGTTTTTGTCATTTTAATAAGGGATGTGTCTTGGAGTATTCTTATTGGGGTTTCTTTTAGCTGGTATCCTACAGGCCTCCTGTATCTGGGAGCATGCTTTCTTCAGTTCAGGAACTTCTCAGCGATGATGGCTTTGACAGTTTCTTCTTCATCAGGGTTTTCTTCTTGCCCTTCTGGGACCCCAATGATGCGTATATTGTTCCTTTGGCTTCATCCCGATTTTCTCTGGTAGCCTGTTCATTGATTGTGAGTCTTTTTTCCATCTTCTGATGTTGCCTACAGAATCTCTGAACCCCATCTTCGAGATCACTAATTCTTTCTTCAGTAGCTGTTATTCTGCTTTGGAGGCCTTCCCCTGTGTTTTTCAGTTCACTTACCCTCATTTTTAATATCTGTCATTTCTGCTTGTACTTTGTTCTGAAATTTACTCAATTCTGCTCTGAAGTCCTCTTGTATTTTATTGACTTTGTATTCCATTGTTTCTTTGAGTTCCTTTGTGCATCTTTAACAGTTCCTTCCGAAACTCCTTTTCAAGAGAGGTTATATATATCTCATCATTATTGCTTGACTCATCTGTATTAGTGACTTCATTTGTAGAGCTTGAAGGAATTCTGTGCTTGCTTTACCATAATGACTATCGTAGGTTGTAAATGTGTGTGTTCTGGGTGACTAGTCAATAGAGTTAGTAGGTGCCTGAATTACTTTGCAGTTAGGGATGTATAGCAAAGAATGTAGAGGCAAATGCTCAGTGGTATCTCAGGTAGATAGCTGGGTCCACGTGGTTTTGAATTTTGGAGTGTTGGTGGGTGGTTCCGAGTCAGGGTCGGGTGGAGGTAGTCCAGTGGAAGAAATGAAGAAGCTGGGTGTGGCTTGGTCTCCTTCTCAAACTTCCAGCCCTTTATCCTGGAAAGGAGTGC